>JAOBYK010133349.1:0-20706 GCA_025434845.1 Phenganax subtilis | reverse complement strand
AGTTTTTTCCGGTTTTTCGATTTTTAGTCCAAAGCAACATCGGTTAAATCGGTTTTCAAAAAACATCGGTTTTTTTCAGTTTATCGATTAACCGCATCACCCTAGGAGTAATTGCGACTCATTGTAAGATACTTCCGTCAATGAGTTCTACCCACCTCGACACGGCAAAAAAGTTTGTGACTTGATACCCAAATGAAGCATAATAAGCATGCTCCATAATTGCCATTAATTCTACGCAATTATACCCTAGGTCTTTTATCCTAGGGATCACATTCTTTGAGAACTGATCATAAGATGCAACCTCCAATTTGTCTGAAGCTATTCCAACATGAGACTCATAGATACGCAAGCTTTTTGGTTTTTGAGGACGAGGGTGTTGCCACTGATAGGGTAGAGGGGGATTCCAGTAGATTCCTTCATACAGATCTGTAACAGGTTGAGGGACAGCATAGGTTATCCAGGGAGAAACACGATCAACTTGACCACCATCGTGCTTAGTAATGGCAATCTGAGGAAAAAACATTAGATATCAATTTGATAATTTGCTCTTACATCAGAAAATATACCTATGAAGGGATTTACATGAGACCAGTTCTGTACAGCCATGATACCGAATTTGACCATTTTCGAACAGTGCTTACTCTTGAAACTTCAAGTAATAAGTTTGTATTTGTTCAACTCCACTGCATTATAGACATATGTTAGGCTATAAACTTATGTTTTAATGGGTGGATTCGATGACGTAAATGCGTAAAACCAGTCTCGTGTAAACATAGTCTTAATGGCTCAAAGGTTGTATAATGATAATTCTTCTTGGCAAAGGATACCTTTACTTTGGATTTATGATCAATTGGCGAAGAACCATCAGGTTTATTAGGAATCTTTAGTTCCCAAACTCCATATTGATTTACAGAACAAGCATGGGAGCCACGATCCCAATTGTCTGCAAAAATTGATTGAAGTAAATTGATTGAAGAATTGAGTTGCAGATTCCAACAGCAAACTAACTTACTAAAATCTCCAATCAAATGGACATCTTTGGCTCCTGGGGCCCACTCACGATATAGAATACCATCGTCTTGTTTAGTCAAACCAAACTTTTCATATCCTCGGGAAAATTGTTCAATCCCACCTTCAGTGTCATTGATCTGACTGAGAATTCCTCGGAAAATCTTGTATCTAGATCAACCAATATACTACTTAGTTGAGCGTGCCAGGCACAAAATATCAAGTGGTAGGACTAAAAATAACTCTGGAAAAGTAATCGAAATAAACACATTTATATTACCTTCTTTCAATTTCACCAGCATAAGGATGCAAATATGGATCTCTGTTTAATAATTGAGACAATCTTGGAACAACACTATCCATGTTTACCTATAAAACCAAGAGACTTTACTTTATAGAGTTGCACAGCTCTTATATCTTAATGCTATAGTAACGGCATAAATTACCTGTTCAAGAACTTTAATATTCAGATTATCCCTGATCTTAGAAGTTCGTCTCATAAGTTACGTCATGCCACAAATTCCACTCGTTTCTAAACACAAAAACAACAACACGAGGTGGCTTCCTCAGCTGGAACACTAATGCATAGTAAATAAGCAAGCAGCATTATTTGGCGGTCTATAATTCAGGAACTCAAGCAATATTTTCTTATTTCACTCTACCCTTGCCAGATTATTTTAATCTAACATATGCATATTGTACTGGAATTAATTCGCCAATTTGAGTACTAATATGGTACTAATTTGCATTATTTGTAATGCAATGTCCTCAAACACAAAATATCGACAAGTAAAGTGCAAAAAAATATTAACGATACCTTCGGGTAAATCACTATACACCTTTATAACTTCTTACAGAAAGCTGGAAATTTATCAAACAAAAGATAATTACCGACCGTGAATATTCCACTCAAGTGTTATTTGTGCATATCAAGGACTGTTTTTCTGTGATAATTGACGGCGCATTGAGGGATACGTAAGGATATTTAAGGGATAAGCAAGAACATATAAGAGAGGTTTAGTACGCCAAGGAACACATTAGAATATATAAGTATTAAACAAGGACATACGAGGAATATATAGTGTGTATGAGGAATATATAAGAACAGTTGTATGGTATCTAGTGTATTTGACAGATACATAAGGATATTGTAGAATTATATAAGAATATATAAAGGATATTTTTGTGTCAATGATGAGCATTTATGGTATATAAGGAATCTCTAGGATTCTACGATTGACAAATAAGGATACAGGAGGAACATCTGGGCAACACTGATCTAGGAAGTAAATTTATAAAAACACCAAATTATTATTATGTAAACTAATCGCGAAATTAAAATGAATTTTAACGCTTTTGAACTGGTTCCTGTAATAGATCGAGTACAATTAATGGGAGATAAAGCGAAAACAACTGTAAGTGTGAAAATCAGAAAAAATCTTAAAGTTTTAGGTATACTTTCTATTATTAGAGTTCAATTAAAAAATTTTATATATATATATATATATATTTATATATATTATATATATAAATATATATATACACATATATATATTTATATATATATATATTGTAGACGTAATGGTCTGCTAATAGTTCGACCACAGACTGCACATTTTAAGTAGTTTAACTATTAGAATAAGATGCAGCCGTCCCTTGATGCAGAAGGTTGTCTGGTGTTAGACGGAGAGTGCATGGTATATAATTGACTCAGTATGGTGTTGCTAGGTACAATGTTTGGATTGCGCTGCTCAGAATTTGTTTGTTGGTACAGGTGATTGGTAAGACTGAAGAACTATTGATATTAACTGTTCATAAGACACTGTATATTGTCTATAACTATTCTAGTTCTGCATTCTTTATATTCTAGTTTAATAATTCACTATATTGTTGCGAATGATGTTTCACCTTCTGGAAAAGCTGTGTTTCAATATAGTCTTCAAGGATATAAACAGTTAGGACTGGTACTACTCTGCTTTATATTCATTGTGTGCTAATTGTATGAGTGGTCAAGATATATTGTTGATTCTTACTCTCATCACTATAGAAAAAGCCAGTTCAACAACTACTCACAGCTGCTGCAATCAATCGACTAATTGTATTATGTGATGGTAAAAAAATCCATTTTTTCACTAAACTTTGTAAACTTTAGCAAGGTTCATCCTCTCATTGACTCAATGCATTCTAGTCCAATCTTTTTTTTTACTATGTCTAACACAAAATGATTTAGCTTTTTGTGGTGATGCTCATTCATTTTAATAAGTCAATATTTACCTTTCAGGAATCTTGTTTCTGCTCAGCATGATAGGTTTAGAGGTACTATATAAAACAAATTGTAAATGTTTTATATTAAGGAACTACTTAAGTTCTATACAAATTCTATTTGATTTAGTGAACTAATTAAGTTCTAATAAATCTATTTTGTTATTTCTTGTATATATAGATGATCATATCTGGATTTAAAGATAAACTGAAAGGGGTAATGAACTATGGAATTATGGCAAGAAATTTAGTGATAAAATCAACAGTCATTAGTTTCAATACTAAAGTAGTATAACCCTACCAACTAGACATAGTGGGAAGGTTAAATAGTCTTTTTAATAATAAATTGTGTGGTTTTACAGGCAACTTGCATGGCTCGAAACGACAATCCTTCGTCGTTTGATCCATTTTCCGTTGAGGTAACTCATCTAAATGTCTGTACTCATATTTATACTCAGACACCCTGATATAACCTGTTATCCACAAACTATGTCTAGCAATGTTTGCTGCTGTAGTTCAGTGTGTCCTTCATAGGTGTGTATTGGGACAAGAAAGAAAGTTATTCACATAGTGACAATCACCGAAGATAATATTTATCCAATAAGGGAAATATCACTTGCAGAATCTCCTATTCATTTGGTAAGCTATTTGATGATGTCCCTAATTTCTCAATACAGTCTAATGCCTGATGATTACATTTTATTTAGAATTTTGATGGGCAGACCGTGTGTGTGGCATTGTCAAGTGTGTATTGTAATGTTGATGTGCCATCAGGAAAGGTAGACTAAAAATAGACTGACAAACAAACAGACAACAGAGTAGAAGCAACAAAAGAACACAGAAAACAATGATTATTTATTAGGTTCAAGAATTGATCAGTTACGAGGCAGAAAATACTCGACCAATCATCACACGGATTGCCGCAGTAAGTTTAGCATCCAATAGAAACTTAGGAATTAGTTTGCATTCTCAATCCATGTTCAACTACAGCAAGTAGTGTTCTTACCGTTAATACCTCTCTTTTCATAGTCTGCAATCGAACAAACGTTGAATAGTGTAGAACTTCCATTCAATCCTATGACCAAAAAAAAACAAATACAACCTGTTTTTCAAAGGTTGCTTTCTTCATGCAGGAGGAATTCTTGCTCAGTGGTCCTACGGATTTATTAGGGATGTTTGTGACATCACAAGGTACTTCGTTACGACCTCCGCTCAGTTGGACTGATGGACTTATTACCCTAGGGTATTCTTTTCCATATGTTGTTGCTGTTGGACGCGGCACTATTACCATTTATAGGTGAGCATTTTCTGAGGTTCTCCTGCCAAATTTGAAATAGTTTTTACTGCTCTTCCTAATGTGAGGAGCTCTCAGTGAGGTGATGAACAATTTCTAGAAAATTCAACGTTTTTTAGTATCTTAGAATCGGATCAAAATTCTATAAAACAAGTGATTCCATTCCAGGTATGAATACATGTTAGTTTTGATAAATACAGAATGATAGCATTTCTATTGTCTCGAGTTTCTTTTAAACGAAAAAGTGTTCAAAGCTCCAGAAAGAGTTATCTATTTTTAGGCTGGTTGTCTCACCTGTAATGTAGAGAACAAAGTATTTGTGTGTTCACCACGAGCTGTGTTCTGTCTTGTACAAATTCCTTTTAAAAGACAGGTGACCATATTGTCAGTTTTAAGCTGTTCTTCTTGGAGATCCAGTAACAGTCATCTTTTACTGCTCCAAAGTTACTACTAGAGAAAACTGGAGTACCAAAAGAAAATCTAAGGTGCAGTTTTGGGGAGTGAAACTTTGAAATTTTGGTGTGTTCTAGATAACCATGCTGATGGAATTGAAAAAAGTTAAAGAAGCTTTGGAATTGGCAAAAGTTGCCATGCAAACTGAACTGGGAAGTTCAAGAGACAAGAATGTATGACCAATTTAAAACTAACTATAAGCGAAGTGATCATTAGCACATAATAGATGTGATTTCTATACAAACTACTAATAAGAAAATGTAATAATCCGATTACGAAAAATATCGTGACTCTCCCTTGAGGAGAGTTGCGAACATATGAATACCTGCCTTTATTTCAGGTTGTCGTTTATATTTCTGACAAGCACATGCCAGAAAAGTAGCTGTACTAATCTCTGGACGAAATATCGTTTGTCTTTTGGGAGTGAATGTGATTGAACCATAGCAATTCAATCTTGTAAATTGATATCTTGCAGCTTTTAAAGAGAGTTCAACAGCAAGCTGGATTTGTTTATTTGTCTGAAGGAAAATACAGCCAAGCTTTAGAAATGATGCAACTAGGAAGCCTGGACGTACGAGAGGTGAAAAATAAAAATTTACTAATCAAAGTTGTCAATGGTGATTTGCTGAAAAAAACTTACATGTGTTTAGTAAAATTTCTTTTCATATTGTAGCTTCTTGGTATTTTCCCAGAGCTCATCTCATCATACTCTCGATTTCAATCACAACTTCCTGGAATTGAGAACATTCGAGAATTAGTTGGTAGGATAGTATATAGATACCAAGTCATATTTAAGAAATGGAAAAAATTTGGACAGAACGAGAAATAATCACACGTTATTTTGAGTTCTGTAGGATTTGGTCTGTTAACTGTGTTTGTTCGTTTAGTGAAAAGCGACTCAGAAATTGGGAAAAAAATTAGAATTTACGTCCTTGAGTATTTAGTAAGTATGCTGATGTTATAAAGTCGCAAGACGTTCGAAAACAATAAAGAGATGAAATAGTAAAAAGTTTTTTTGGTAAAGATGTGCGCTTGAAGAAATGTTTTTTGGTGTAGGAGCACAGTAAAGGACAAGACACCGTATACAGCGAAATAAAAAATGTGAGTGTTGAAATATTAAGCTACCAAAATGATCATTAATGTGTCATGTTGGTAATAAATAAATAAAAAAAAAAACAAAAAAACTTAATTTAAACATTCTTGCAGGATATCGACACGGCGTTATTGAAACTTTATGCTGAAGAAAACTCGCCCATTCTAGAGGATCTTATATGTAGTGAGAACGCATGCGCTTACGAGGACAGTGTTGATTGGTTAAAAAAACACAAGGTACATTATTGAATGACAATTTTTTTGAAATAAAAATTTTGGTTCGAATCTTATGTTTCATGTTTTTTTCGCGCGTCATTTCTCGAGAACACTTACCCACAAGATACGCTGAGATTTCAGCTTTTACTTGGCATTTTTTTCCCTTAGAGATACCACAGCTTGGCGTTGTTTTATAAGTCAAGAAACGAGAAGGAACAGGCTCTAGACGTCTGGAAGAGGTGAGTAATGTAAGACTATAGTTAATACAACAGTTTATATATATTACGATGAAAAAAATTTGAACATTCATCTTTGTATTGCAGATTAGTTGATAAAGAATTTGAAGATTCAAACTTTAGTGGAATAGAAAATATAATAAAATGTTTAATAGGGTATGTTCTATTAACTTTTCCTCCTGAAGTAACACTGGATCAAATAGAGACAACTCATACAAGATCCCTAGGCGAAACAGTTTAAGACTGATGATATTGTTTTTCTAGTGTAAAAAATGAAGAGTTAATATGGAGATACGTTCCTTGGATAATGGACAAAGATCAAGCTTTAGCAGTTAGGGTAAGATAAGTGAGCATGACTGTCAAATCATTCAAATGTAATTGTAAACTTTTCTTGCGCTTATTTTTTGGCAGATTTTCAGTGAAAATGCGCGCGACAAAACGACGGAGAAACTTCAGCCAGATTATATCTTAGAATATTTCAGTAAATTTCCAATTGCATTGCAAAAATATTTGGAATTTCTTGTATTCCAACAGAAATTGGAAGTGAGTTTTTTCATCATCAAAAATTTCAGTTCACTGTCATATCCTGAGAAATATTAAATCTTAGACCCTGTTCACATGAACCCGGGACAAAATGTTGTCCCGGCCAAGCGAGTGCCCCTGTCTGTAGAGGCGAGTTACTCGGGTCTAATCTTGCCCCGGGACAACTTGTCAAGTCATATGAACGGCACTAATGTTTTGTAAACGTGCCGAGACAATTTTTGTCCCGGGGTAAAGAGTTGTCTCGGGACAATTTTTCGTCCCGGGTTCATGTGAACATGGTCTTAAGAATAATTCATGATTTATCCCACTATGTGTATAATTGAGAAGCTAGCATGGAGCAAGACCTGATTACCCATTTCGGATATATTTTCTAGAATGAAAAATACCACAGTAGATTAGCGATATTTTATTTGGACCAAATACAAAATTTAAAGAAAAACGAGAACTCTTCAAAAGAATCAATAGCAAATGCAAGGTATATCTTTTGTTTGAGATCAAGTCAGGATTATCGATATTCTCAAATCAAAATATTATCTTTAGGTCGTCATTACAAACTTTGTTAAAATTCTCAACACTCTATAACGCTTCATTGTTATTATCAAAAATACCCGAGGAGAGTGGACTTGGTTTAGAAACAGCAATCCTCTACGGAAGAGTAAGTTTAATTACAGTATATCTTAACCTGATGTTGTAGTTGCCTTTTTAAAATTTGGGCAAAAGTTGTTCTTCAATTGTACTCAATTTTTTCATTCACGTTTAGTTAGAACATCATGAAAAAGCTTTGAGAATCTACGTCCATGAATTAGCAGATTTCGATGGAGCTGTTACGTACTGCGAATTTTATTCAAAGGTTTGTTGATCTAGTTACTAAATTTTCAAGAGAAAAATTTATAAAACTACTATATTTATAGTTGTTTCTTTTATATTTCTATAGAATCGTGAAACGAGTTATCGCAAGAAACTTTTTTATTTATTGTTGTCAGTGTATTTACGAACTACTGAGTAAGTTCATTTAAACATTTAACTCCTTTCTGTGGATAAGATAAATAGAATTCATCGAACCAAGGGGAAAAAATGCAAAATTACGCGTTTTGTTTATAGACAACAAACAAACGAAATGATTGTGGCAGCAGTGAAATTATTAAACTCTCATATTCAAGATTTTGATCCCGTAAAGGTGCTCAAACCTCTCTTAATTATTACGCATACATCGTTTTAAACTGTTTTTCCAATGATATCCAATAAAAACATCTCTGTCATTACCAAACAGTACTATACTTTCTAGGCGATGGAAATTATCCCTGAAGAATGGTCAGTGACACTGATCTCACCTTTTTTGATTGGTTTATCCCGAGATAGTCTGCACACAAGCCGTAATACAAGGTTGAAGAAGAACTTGATGAGAGCTGAAAACATCAAAGTATAGCTGGTTATAATAGAATTAACAATATAGATGCAGTTGTTGTAATATACACGAATCATGCTTTAAATTTGTTATTGTAGATGAAGGAAGGTTATATATCCTATACGACAAAACCAATTACAATCACTGAGGAAACGTACGTATTGAGTGAAGCTTCTCTTTTCAGTTTAGTGTATCTTGAGTGATTTTAACTTACATTGCTTCGTTTAGATGCTGCAGAGTATGTAGACGGCCATTTAACGATAGTAACATCGCAAGATATCCGAACAACGTTATCACACATGTTCATTGTGCAAGACATAAGACGCTATGTCCAGTCACAGGACAACTCTTCTCTGTCAACGATACTGACGCATGAAGAACATAGATATAATAAATAATCTTGAATATCTGCAAACTCTTGAATAGTCTTCAATTCTCTTTTGTCTTCTAACTCTGTAGATTATTGCTGATAATGTCTTCATCACCATGTCATATTGTTTATAGATTTTCCACTTGAGTAATGCAACAAATATGTTTAGATCTACGTACAACCTAATAAAAACACTTCAAGCAAAACTCATGTAAATATTAGAAAACAAATATATTTAAATGTAGAAACTTGTAATAATGTTCAACTATCTTCTCGAGATCACAGTGAACTCTCCATGTATTTTGCTTCGTTTTTTTTCTTTTTCTTAAACAAACTTCGTACTCTACAACTGAGCGGGCGCGAGAATCCAGACCTTTTGGCCAAATCACGTGACGTGCTTGCTTCAGACGTCATGAACACGTCATCACTCACCCACATATCGGAAACACTAGCTACGGTCTGGGAACCCGTCGGAGTTTCAACACCATCCATTGATCTCGGATGCTTCTCAAAATCAGTCGTTTCAATCTCGCAATAACTCGGCGTGACATCGCTCTCCGCCGTAGCTTCACTGGCATTACACGCCGCATAATCTGTATTTTTTGCCGTATCCACGGGAC
Organism: Phenganax subtilis; assembly: GCA_025434845.1. Lineage (NCBI taxonomy): Eukaryota > Metazoa > Cnidaria > Anthozoa > Malacalcyonacea > Clavulariidae > Phenganax > Phenganax subtilis. Next base: position 11,207 of record JAOBYK010133349.1, on the reverse strand, counting down.
TTGTTCGAGTATATATGGGTGCTAACGGAACATTTTCAATATTCTTCGCTACAATATCGACATCTTCCGGCTCGTGATCGGGATATTCAGGCTCAGAATCGGGACTTGTTGTGGCCTGCTCAAGATAAGTCGTCGAAAAATCTGTAATCACCGGAACACGATCGAGAACGTTCATCGTTGGTTCAGAGTCACTCGCCGTTTGATTGGAATCTGCCGAAGTATTGTCGGGATCTTTCGTACTCTCAACGGTTCCTCGTACATTGTCGCTGTTGTTTTGTGTAAGTACAGTGATGGGATTAAATGAAGCATTTGCATCTGCATATTCGAACATTATGGAGTTTAGTTTGGTCATTTGAGAACTGAGTCGGTCAATGGACTGGACCAGAGCCTCGGTTTCATAATCTCCGTCCTCAGAATCTAAAAAATAGAAATGAAGATAAACGCTAGTTACAACTGAACTGATATTTATTTTAACCTACTAGTATATGAAAAATCTACCAGCAATCCTGTCTCTTCTTCTGAGAATGCCATAAAGTTCACAAAGCAACATCGTATAACATGCCCAGTTCTTTCTTTTGTGTCTTTTGATCAAAGCTCGTTTTCTACAAGATACAAATAGACTCAACAGTGGCTCAATAAGAGATGACTTTTCATGGATCTCTAGGAAGAACAGTTTAGAACTGATAGAACTATCTAGTATAAATATAGTTAGTTTAGTTTAGGTTTCCTTCTGTAGTAACACTGGATCAATAAGAGATGACTCTTACTAGATCTCTAGAAAGAACAGTTTAGAATTGATAGAACTGTCAAGTAGAAACATAGTTTAGTCTTACCTATCCAAACATTCTTTTAATTTTTCCTCTTCTTGTTCTTGGTGATGTTTTTTTAAGTTCAATGCGTGTGCGTGTTTCCTGCGAAAGGTCACCTCCTCGTATCCCGCGAGACTATCAAACATATCTTCCTCGAGGTCTCGCGTGGCCATCGCGACTTTTGCCCAGGTCTTTCGCTGTTTCTTAATCGCAACCTCAGAAAAGATTTGGATAAATTCTGCTTAGTTTCCATTGAGCAGTGAAGCTAAACATGGCAAGTAGTCATGCAATGAGCTGAGAATAAATATATACCGAGCAGATTCCACGAAGGTCAGCAATCTCTCTCGCGAGTTTTATTCCAAATTTGTAGATATCTGCTTCATGAACATCCGTGGGGGGTCTCCCAATCTGAGTGAGTCCAGCGAGAGCTTCTTCTACCAGAGTGGTCACTACAGCTGAACGACGTCTAAAATGAGGGTTTATACGTTCTGAAAATAAACAGTATGACAATTTCAGATTAGCAGATGAGCTATCCAGTATGAATATAATTAATTTAGTTTAGGTTTCCTTCTGTAGTAACACTAAATCAACAAGAGATGACTTTAACTTGGTCTCTAGGAAGAACAGTTTAGAACTGATAGAACTATCCAGTATAAATATAGTTAGTTTAGTCCTGTGGTAATGCTGGATCAATAAGAGATGTTTTTTACTGGATCTCTAGGAAGAACAGTTAAGAACTGATAAAAGTACCCAGTTTTAACGAGTCAGATATACCTTTATAAGTGTCAGAAGGGGTAGAATTATTTTCAGAGACAGACGATCGTTTTTTCTCCAAGGCAAAAGAAACAATATCATTGCATGATGATGATATAGAAATGCTTGTAGTCTTTGCATTTCTGTGATATTCAGTGAGCCAATCTTTAAACATATCATCCAACTGATACCGATCCAACCAAATATTAAGTCTCATAAACTCCGCTAACTTGCGACACACTACAACAGATAATAGCAAACGTTAAAAGAAATGTCACTACCAATTTATGAGCTGAAGCACTTTATACATTTAGACTTGACCAAAGTCTTTGTTCTATCTATTGTTCTTGTTCAAGTAAACTTGTTCGTATTCATGACAGTCATTGAGTGGTTGGGAGACTTGAACACAGTGTTACTACAAGAATAAGCACAATTTTACCTGTGTCAGCGGTTGGTCGTGTCTCTTCTTCGTCTAAGCACTGTCCAAGGAGGCGTTTAACCAAGCTAGGCCAACAGAAAAGTATAGGAAGTTGACGAGATGCAGGGATATTTAGTTCGGGAAGCCACGACCAGGGTGTATGACGAGTTAAACATTCCCAGAAACTGACTGCTAAACTACAATGAGATCAATACACTGGATCAACAAGAGATGACTCTTACTGGATCTCTAGGAAGAACAGTTTAGAGTTTAGAACTATCCAGCTATAAGTATATTTAATTTTGTTGAGGTTTCCTGTTTGTAATAATATCGGATTAACAAGAGATCTAGATGATTCTCACTGGACCTCTTGGAAAAACATATTAAATGAAGCCATACCATACCTATAAATATCAGCCGGAAAGCAAGCCTCGCCGACGGCCAGAAGCTCTGGAGCCAACCAAGGTAGTTCGTCTTGAAAGCACTCTAGAGAATCCACAGCAGCCCCAGGCCTCTCACAAAACTCCAAACTGCCCAGCTTAGCCCTGGGACCATCACTCACCAGAATACTTTGCGAGCTCACATGACAATGAACCCAGTTCTTTCTATGTAAGTAAGATAGCGCCTGGAATAGAGCAAAATAATTTAGAACATGTTTTTATGAAATGAAAACTACTTTTCTGGACAACCATATCGATTAGTAATGTCTGGCAATGTCGTGCTTTTAAAACATGAAAACGACTTTTTTGGGCAAATTTGTCGATTGGTAATATTTGGGCCAAAATTTGGGACGGTTTAGGAAAAAGCTAGAGTAGTATAATAATATGAACTAGATCATACCTGAGCTACATCCAACATGAGGCGAATGACACGGGAGAGATGGCATTCCAAATGTTTCTCCATGTCCATGTTTGGATCTCGTAAATATATTGACAAAGAACTGTGATAGAAGCGTTCCATGATCAGACAAAATGGCTCCAAACAAATTGCCATAGCAACTGGGAAGCGAAAATGACGTAATTGTCTAAAATAGATGGAGTTTTTGATTAGAACAGTTAGTCTAGCGTAAACAAAATGCAAACAGCAATGACAACAAACCACTACGTTAATTTCTACTTTTCATATTTATATTAAATAAAAGCTTACGGCATATTCAACTGCAAGATTTGTATGAATTTTATAGAGCAAACTATTCATAACTTGCCTTAATAGATTAATTTCTTTCCTTAATTTTAAGCGATAAAATTCATCATCACTGAACTGTGGGGCATGTTTGACAGTGACTAAAGAGCCTTTCCACATGCCATCAATATATGCGAAGAATGAAGTAGAGAATGAATGTTTGTGTTCAGGTTTCTTGATATCTTTCAAAGTGATGATTGGAATACCACAAGCATCGGATTCATTGTTCTCTTCTGCTAGTTTCACACACGATGCTGAAGCACAAGTGCTCTGGCAAAGACAGAAAAAAAAGAAATGGATTTAGATAATTTATTGATCGAGTGTCACTCCAGAAGGAAACGTACACTATACTAACTATATTTATACTGGATGGTTCAACAATATTGTTCCTATAGAGATCCAGTATGAGTAATCTCTTATTGATCCAGTGTTACTACAAGAGAATCGTACCAGTATAATGGCGTTGTAATTCTGCGCAGGTTGGTGATGTCCCAAACCGCGATCCACCATAAACGCGTGTAGTAAACGCAAAATCTCAGCGTTGCCATGGTAGCGAGCAAATGCTACAACAGTAGGGTACTCAGCAAAAGTACAGTGAAGATCACTACCGTACTGCAGAAGAAGACCAACACATTTGATGTGATCATTTTGAATAGCAGCGTGTAATGGAGTCATGCCAACGATTGAAGACCTATATCGATGAGAAAGAGTGATACAAATATGTCAAAAACACAAACAAACAAACAAACAAGAAAGATACAAACAAAAGTAACTTAGGAAATATTTTGTAGTGATAAAGAACTTATATATTCCTTAAAACAAAGTTGGTAATTAGTTTCTATAGTTCTAAAAAGAACTGTTTAAAATATTTAGAAGAAAAACTAAATTTAGAATACTATAGAACGCTTATTTTAAATTTAGTATTATTACTAAATAGTTAGAACAGTTCTTTTTAGAACTATAGAACGGAATCATTGTGGTTAGAAGGCAATTTTATTCAATAATAACTCACTTGTTTGGGTCAGCTCCATGACTGAGCAAGAACTCAACACATTTCACATGACCTCGTAGAGAAGATATAAACAATGCAGTTTCATTTCTTACATTAGCAGCATCAATAGAAACACCATAATCAATCCATCTTTGAAGATTTGTAATATTTCCTTCTCTGGCATGGCGTGCCAGATGGAACGCCATTACATTTTAATTTATTACGTAAGCTAATTATAAAGACAAGTTCCATTATGGCCGCTTCAGCCGCGCTGGTGCACTACGTACGTACTTAGAATATGCTTTGTAGTGGATTAACAACTACAAGGAATGTTTCAAAATTTCCGCTTCGCCTGCGCGGTCAAAGCAGTCAGAATGGAAAATTGTCTTTAGTCTCGTGAGGGCTGCATCCCACTATTATGTTGTTTTTTTTCACGCACGTAAAATTTTAAATACTTTAAAACTTAACAAATACACCTGAATTTATCAAAGACACTAAATTCTAACTAAACATTTCACATCGTGGTTGTTTAGAAACGAATATTTTTTACAATTTATATGTTTTGCGAGCGTGTATAGTGGAAAGTAGCCCTATGATTTCGCATTTCTATGAATATACTTGACAATAAATCGTCACTGTTTTGCTAATAGAATTCTATACTAAGTCTATATATGTTCAAACTTCTCTTAAACTTTAAACATTTTTTGCAACTAGCGCAACTTGCATATTTTTATGTTTTTAATATATCTAAAAAATAATACAACTTAGCTATAACCAGTTTCATTCGTACCTGGCCCATCTGGCATATACATTACCTTTTTACCATACAATTAAAATTTGTATCTGTAAACAGAATTGTAACGGTTCATACAATATTTCACTCTGATAGCCATTAAGTATTACGTTTCCAGATAAGAACATAATAATTATAATAACAAGGTATAATTATAATTATAATAATTATAATAATGTATGATTATAATTATAATAATTATAATAACAAGGTTGAAATGACGGCACGCAGGTAAATAACAGTAAAGAATTCGAATAAAATATTAAATAACATACCTCCAAAAATCTAATTGTTGCTTTAGAATCCCCGATAGAACAAACTCGACGTTATGAACACCTGATGAGAAAGAGTACCGGTTAGTTAATTTCAATTGTTTTCTGAATCGTTCTTTTTTGTTTTATAGTCTTTAAGATCGAACAACATTCGATCTGACCAAGTGTTCTGACCTATTCCTTCCATCTTCATATCTCGACACATGTGAGTGTCTTCCTCGCACGTGACGCACACAAACGCAGGATGACCCTATAAAAAATTCAAACTACATTAGCGTTTTGAAAGATGTGATAGAGCGGAAAACTAGCGAGTATACTTGACTCAACAATTGAATCCAATGCACTCATCAGTCAACCGATTCAATCTCATACACGAAGAGGAGATATACACAAATACGATTTGATGCAGCAGTTTGAACTTAGAAGAGCGTACTACATACGTCCTCAGTCTTCTGCGCGGCCAACCTTTTGAGAGATGACTTGGGAGGAAGATCCGTTAATAGCTGTCAAGTAAACAAAACAAAGATTAGTCCTATATATATATATTTATAATTTTGTAAGTGTCCCTGAGTGATAGCCTTATCATGAAAACCAGCGAAAAATTCACGAACCAAAGCAGAGTTAGCACGTGCAGCCTCAGTTTATCGAACGGCTATCTATTGGAAAAACTTATACAATTTTCAACACTTGCTTCTCACTTACCTTTCCGCCGGCGCAGTCTAAGATTTCCGCCATAGACTTTTTATCTGGTCTAACATTAGCAGTCACAAAGAATGTTATTCCCTGCAAGGGCAATGAGCGTGTTAAATAAAGGTCAAGAACGATAATAGTTTTGATACTCAGGATGTTAACAAACCTGAAACAATTTTTTACTTTGAGCGCGATCGATAGACTCGGGCAGAGACATCCCATAAAGCTTTTCACCAACCTCATCATGCAGCACGTAGTCTTTCTCATCTGGAAGCGAGGTGGGAAATAAATTTCAAGCACTCGCTGAGATTCTGTTAGTCATAGTTCACTCGTACTCAATGAACATAATAAAGTTGTAAAATTTGTCAAACTTCAAAATCGTTACAATTGTTTGTGTAGTCAAACTAGTGTCCACTCTCTTACCAAGAAAACGGCCTGCCGTATGACTCTCATCAATCCATTGAGGACTTACGATGTGACGACAAACTGATATTCCAGTCAGAAATTTGATGGTTCTCATAATCTGAATAAGAAAGCAACAAGTTATAGAAAGACTATTACACTTCAAAGTTGTAATGTACTTGGGGCCGGTTGTACGAAGCCCGTTTAGCTTAAACAGTAGATAAGCCAGAACTTAAAAACACTTTTTCACATGTTTTAAATATTTCAAATCCATCCTTATGCGTTAAACCAATAGTTAGATACATATATATTGTTATCAGTTTAAAAGATTTCAGTTCGGTTACACAAGGACTGTACAAATATGATTTATATTTTGACTTTATACCCACCGTTTAAGGTAAACGGGCTTCGTACAACCGGCCCCTGTTATAGATTACCAAGTAGTACAATAGCTTCAAAAGTCCGTTCTACGTCTTACGTTTTCTGAATACAACTACTATGATACTTTAGGGGCATTTTATTCACTGCACCATTACACACCTGAAGAGCAATATCTTAGTTGTATTCAGAATACGCAGCAAGGGGAAGCAACTGTTCCTGAACCCTTGACTGGCTAGTCGTGTATTAAATAGTACATAAAACACAATTTTAAATCAACATTGCTCACTTTAGATGCAACGATATGTGTACATGTTCTCACAGAGGTCGCTGTATCACCACCCAAAGCAGTTAGTTTCTGAAAAACAGAAGCAATCATTAATCCGTTAACTGGCAGGAATTCTGTCCTGACGAGAAACACTGTCTAGTGATAAAGAAAAACTATATACGCAGGACACATTGATAGACAATGGATATATACAGTGATTTTTTCAGCGCCCTGTCATAAGATTCTGGCAGTTCTTCTGAAATAAAGTTTCAATGATTTTTGTTGAGAACGCAGAGGTTTCTTACTTCAGATAAACGACGAACTGATCCAGGATTTAAACCAGTAAAAACAACCCGAGCAATAGTACTTGGTGCGGGGGGAATGGCCGTTTGAGGTTCAAGTGTGTGGGCTGGCATCTCGATTCTTTAAACAAAAAATATTGAGGTAATGAGTTTCAAAATCAAATTTTCTCCGAGTTCTTTTTAGTACACTTTAAAAATCAAACTTTCGAATCAAAAGAAAGACGCAAATATATACCTAGGCTTTTTAGCGAGTTCTTCAAATTCTTGCATCTAAAAACAAATATAATTCATTTATAAACAAAGAAATTTTAAACTAAACTCGATTGAGAACTTCAAATAACCCAACAGCTTTAAAATACATCCTCGCATTGTTCCACTGCACAAAACAAAACAAGTAGAAGCGCCACTTAAACACCATTCTCACGTTTCTTCACGAAATGTTTGTTTTAAAACGCGATAAAAGACTTCAATTTCCTCACCTGTCGTTCAAGCATTTCTAGCTTTCGTTTCTACAAGGATAAAACATATATTCTTATCAATATTTCTACGTTTTCTGCACAAAAACTCTTGTTTCTTTGGCATGTTTTCAAAACTTTTAAAAGCATTAAAAACTTCGTTTAAAAAGTGGCGCGAAATATTCCCGCCAAGACTTGCTGCATTTAAATGGTCGTTTCTCATTGGCTAAAAATCCTAAGCTTTGTTTCTAAAATTGTTTCTGATTGGCTAGTAAACCAAAGTTTCTCTTAGCTCGCTCTAGATTGGCTAGCAAGTTTCTTTCCAAGGTTGTTTCTGATTGGCTAACAAAGTGAACCTTGTATGTTAACATGTTTCCAATTGGCTACAAATCCAAATTTTGTTTTGATTCTTCTTACTGAATGACTACCGACGCCCTTTTCCCTCTAGGCGGATTTTTTTTGCAGAAAATAAATCTAGCAATGTGATTGGCTTGATTCGAGGGGGAAATATATTGCTAGCCAATCAGCTTGGTAGATTTATTTTCCGAACGGAAAATTCCGACGGGTGGAAAACGGGCCTAAAGATCTACCTTATCCATTAAATCTTGTTTGGGTTCAAAATCTTTCCAAGGTTCTAAGACCGAAAAAAAAACAATTTAAAGGGAAAGATCAAGGGTATTTAAATAAAAAGAATTTCAATTTAATAACCTAATAATTCTTGTCCCAATATCGTATTGATGTCCAATTCATTGCCATTCCCAAATGTACGATATCTTTTCATATTTACTGGATAATCGCAGCCACCTTAGGGAGAAAATGTTTTATACTTTAGACATTTGTTTTAGGAAATAGTGTTGGAAGACTGCAAATGGTGTCAGTTTGCAGTTATGAGAATATTATGTTAATTCTTTTCATTATACGTTTAGTAGTCACATAAGTGATGAAAAAACGCATAAACAAGTGAGAATAAGTCTGACTTGCAAGCTTTTTAAGGGTATAAATAAATTCGATTGCTGCCCTGTGCAGCTTGTTCTTGTAGCTACCTGTCATAACATCACCAAGCCATCTTGCATTAACGCAATTGATATCCCATTCCTTAGCTTTCTTGAATTTTTCTGACGTCTCACTAATCGAAAATATGTGAGGAAACACACTCAAAGTTTCCTCTTAATGTAGTAACATTGGAACAAAGAGACACTCACGTCTTACAAATGAGATGGGTGACAGATCGACTCAAATATGCTGAGTACTTTGCTCCAATCAAACAAATCATATTTTTTAAAGTTTCTCTCTCTTTACCAATGAATCCTGTCACGCAGATTACCTAGAAGGCAACATGAAGATGAATGGCTGTCACAACTTTCTTGACAACGCAATACAGCTGAAAACATTAACACTATTATATTGTAAAGCTCCGTTTGTATTAGCAATTTTGGTCACCATTTTTCTCTTGCTGAAAGACGTGATAGAGTGGATTCATGGACATGAATAAGGAACACTTCCATGGACTTCGTAAAACTTATCTACGTTCTTTACTTATCCATTCTATCACATCGTTCAAAATAAGAAAAATTGTCATGAAAATCATCAATAGAGATAAATATAACTTTAAGGTGGTAGCAAACAAGTGGAAAAACTTACCATATTTCGACAGCGAGTGATTTTATCTTTAAACAGAACAGGAAGATGCAGTGGTGTTTGAGGAGCGTATAATTTCTGATCCAAGATGATGTCATTTAACCAATGACAAGTAACCATGCGTTTGCCATCGTCTAGTGCCTAAAAGTAAGCTGGCAAATGAATTTTTTCCAGTCGAGGAAGTCAGATTGAAACGCAACGTATAGCCTTACTTTTCTAAAATAATTTGCATGATGATTTGGGCACATGACATGAGTGACTTTAGCACTAGAATACTCTTCTACAATTTCACCAGAATTTTGTCTTATAACCTACAAAAGGTCAGTAGAATGACGTCAAAAGCATTATAAAAGTAGTGATGTTTATTGTAAGTCATTACATGACAATGTTCTGGTTAATGTAAGCATCTTATTCTAATATATAGTTTTGTGCAAACACTAGATTTCCGGGTTCACGGATCAAAAGCTTTGCATTAATAAATTTACGTGGTGTTTCCATAAAACTATATATTGAAATAGTAATTCACCATGCAAACATTCAACGAACTTAAAGTATCTTATTGTATATAATAGGTAAATAAAACTACATTTAGTCTACTTGTACTGTATCATTTTAAAAACACAATAATCTTACTTTCATCCAAGTGTTGAGAACACCAGGTGGAACAAGACAGTCATAATCAGAGATGAAAAAAACACAATCTGAGAGGAGATTGCCTAGGATAAAGCAACTAATGAATTATTACCAAGGAAGGACTACCATATTTATTCGAATAAACACCTCCCTCGAATAAACGCCGCAGGGAGAAGCAAAAACATTATTAAATGCCGCCCTCGAATAAACTCCGCACTCTTTTTCATCCATGCGGCAATTCGAAGCAGTCATACCTAAGCAGTGAAAGACCCAGTATTGCCCTGTTGTTCGGCTGTTAGTTAAATAATAAATTGACAGTTGATACCAAATTTGCACTAAACGCCGCACCTGAAACGTCAAAAATTTAATAAACGCCAAACGCCGCGGCGTTTATTCGAGTAATTACGGTAATGGAATTTAATACTTTAGCAGAAGCATTTGATATAATTTTGAATTATAAATGTTAACTTACTAAGTGACAATAAACTCTAGAACAGCCTTCTTTGTTCTTTTACCCTCTCATATACCAGAGTATATTACTTGTCAAAGAGAGACTCCAACAACTTAATGGGTCAAATAAGAGACTATTGTTCGAGTCCCTTGGTAGAATTTTTTATCACTCACCTATTATGATTTCCTTGTCAGAGTCTGTTTTCAAACATGTTTTCTCACTAGAATGATTTTCCCCATTTTTTCCCACCATTCTTTGATCAAGATTATCACAAATTTCATTTTCCTGATCTGTCTTGTGTTCTTTCCCAACACTTGCTTGCTCGGCACTATGAGCTTCATAATCTTGATCTCTCGATTCCAAGCCCTCAATTTTATCTTCCTTCGCTAAAATTTCCAAAGCTTCTTTTGCTGATTCAGCAGCATGACGTTCTGATCGCTTGTTCTTGTTTTGTGCTGTTTCACCCGTAAGACCAACTTTCTCAAGCAACGATTTCCTGGTAACATTTTCTTTCTCTACAAGAAATATATATTTATTTGGTAATACAGCACAGCTTCAAATTCAATAAATTGAGTACTCTAATGCCAGACGATTTTAAACATACACTTGCAAGATTAATTTTTTCAAGTTACCTTTATTTTCTCCTGAAAGTTTTTTCAATTTCATTGATGCTGGTGATTCAGGACTCAGCAATATTGATGGTGCCTCTGGAGCTTTCTCAACATTCACAACAGCTTCTGTAGTTTGACCTTGATAATCAGGTGTGAGTATA
>JAOBYK010133348.1:0-35958 GCA_025434845.1 Phenganax subtilis | reverse complement strand
ATTAATTAAAAACCACTGTTTGTATGTCAATGATGTCCTATTTCGTTGAATTTAATCGATTTTTTTCACAACGATTAATCGATTATGATAATAAGCCGATGGGAGCAGCTCTAGGTCGAACATAGTAATGTACGCTTGCGACTTACCACAGCGTCTTCTTCCAATCTTCTCGCTCTCTTTCTTATTTGACTTGAAGGAGATCCCTGCAAGTAGAGAAAACATTCTGTATAAGTTAATGGATCCTCACTGACGCTTTAACTTGAGTCAGGCTCTTCTTGAACAATTGAAAACTTACATTCTTTCGTTTTCCACTACTACTTGCACCCTTTATAAAAAAGGAAGAAAAAAGAATTTAATAGAACGCTTAACAAAAATTATGATAGACATCTTTGGCAAATCTTACCTCTCCTGCTTGTCCTTCACCACTTGATTCGTCCACATGCTAAACAAGAAACATGCCAATTCAATCTCATTTCGCTGCCCGTAGTATCTACTACCATTTTCAACCGCTGATCAAACTCTTTGTTCTTCTACACTGGTAAAAACGCCCAAATTGTTCCCGGTTGTTATAACAATGTTGTGCTAGAACTTGTCAAACAACTTATCAGGCTTGAACAAATTGCTATAATACTTTTAAGAACATTGTCGGTGGGATACAGCACAACAACTTGGGCGTTTTTACTCGTATATATTTTTTTTTAAACCATATTTCTAATGGCTGTGAGTGTAATAATAATTGTTAGCATCGCCTATAGCAATCTATCAATATAATAATGACAGCAGCCTCAAACTGATGCTGTTTAGTATTGCAAGATTCAGGAAGGTCAAACGAAACATCGTGAAGAATCGAGCCTGCTGAGAACTTGCTACTCAAAAATGCTTTGCAGAAATAGCATTTAAGCCTGTTTTCTATATGGTCATAAGTTAGACTCGCGATCTCTCCAAACAGACAAAAGATAACAGTTTCAAACTAAGGCCCAGTTTACACTCTCAAAGTGTTTGTGATCAAAGTGGAAATTTCGGATAGGTGAGTCGTAAGTTTTGAAGGATTTGCTAAACATTTTAAAGGAACTAAAACAGTGCTCAACACCACTTCAATCTGATAAGCTCCCAAATATTTCAGATCGTAGAATTCCTCTGTGAAAAATTCCTACATGAGATTTACTGCAATAAGATATGATAGAATATTTTGGCCGTTGAGAGAAATGGCGACTTTTAGTTAACGACAATTAGCTACCAGCATATGGAAACCAGGCTTTATAGGAACAGCATGTCGTCAGCAACTAACATTGGAGTCTTTTGCATATGGTCATGATATAAATTTTGTTCGTACTTGGAAAGTCGCTGAGTTATGTTCTAGAATTCGTTTCGTGCAGCTTTGAATGGATTTATCATTTTTAGACTCCTAAACTGTGTGAACATTGAAATGATTCGAAAAAGACACAAAAAAACTACCTCAACATCAACATCGACGTTTTCCATGTTCACATTATCACAAAGAGCCAAAGGATCAATACAAGACGCATCTCTATAAATGATGCAATAGCAAAGATCATTTGAAAAAAACAATTCAACCTTTTTCTTTGGGTTTTCGTACACTTGTGCATGGCATGCAAAGAACCCGTAACTGAAGATATGGTTTCAAGAGCTGATCAAAACCTTTTTTGAATATTTTTGTTTGGATTTTTGTAAACGTGTGAAGACTTGGTCATTCTAGATATGGTTTGAACTCCAGATCAAAACTCAGTCGTCTATATTTTTGTTCATGTTTATGATTCAAAAACGTACTTGATAAATCTGGATACAACAGAGACTAGCTTATCAGCGTTCTGCACAATTTCGCTATCTTCTTCATTATATGTCTTCGCATTTCTTTCTGTCTGACATACATCCCACAATAAAGCTGTCTTTCGTCTAAAAGGGAAAAAAATTACGCATCTTTTTCAATCAAATATTTTACTTAAAATATTGTGAAGTACAATTCACCCTTTTCTAATGCCCTAAATATATAGCTCAAAAGCTTAGTTAAGGCCGGTTTAAACGGGCGATTTTACTGTGATTTTTCTCCTTTTAGCGTATGGGATTGAGTTAGTTGACTGACGAATGCATTCGCAAAATTTTTGGATCACGTTCATTCGCCAGATATTCACTCTAGCACATCCTTTAACAGGAGAAAAATCGCAGCCAATATTGCCAGTGTGAACAGGCCTTCAATGTAAAGGCCCATATATACAGGTGATTTTTGATGCGATTTTTCTCATGTTGAACGATGTGAAAGAGTGGATAACTGGCGAATATACTTCGGCCAGGAATTTTGCTAATGCACTCTCCAGTCAACCTACTCGATAACATACACTAAAAGGAGAAAAATCGCAACAAAAATCGCCCGTGTAAACGGGACTTAAGAAACGATTTCTACTAACTTGGGCCAGTTATTCAAAGTCGGCTTACCATTAAACCTGATAGGAAACCAGAAATAGAATCTACCTGTAATAGTGATTGCCAAGTCTGTCAATGATAGCTTTGAGGTCAATAGGATACGCAACAACACTCCAGTAATCAGGGTAAGCACGGACATCAACAGGATAAGCGAATGGGCCTGCAAACGGGAGTTCGGAAAGGATGCTGAGCCCGCGAGTAAGTCTTGTAATCGCTGCATCGTATTCTTCGTCAGGCCATTCATTTTCCTGAGGAATATATTTTACCAAAGAGTCGTGTTCTTCTTCACTAATTGGAATATTATTTGAATCAACGCCTGAAGTATTCGCGTCTGAATCTTCGGGAATAGCTAATATTAGAAAAGATACAGTCGTTACAAATTTGTAGAGAACAGCTGAGGGAAAAAGATGAAAATTTCAAGAGTACTGAAGACAGTCTAGTGGAATTTGTCCCACAATCGCATCGCCCAGAAGTGCTCAATCACTGGTGTCTTTTTAACCACTATAACTCGGATCGATTCTCCCTTGTAATGTATCACTTGAGCAATAAAACTAAACAAAACTAGTCAACAAATTTGAAAAAGATCGACGTACCCGCATCGTCAGGAATAGGCTCTAGATCCCAAGGACTCATTCGCTCCACCTCTCCAGTGTCCCAGCTAAAAAAGAAACAAAAAAAAATTAAAATAGATCAACACAAAACTTACTCAAAGCACTGAACATCACCAAACAAATATTATAACTAATCCCAAAGAATCAAATGAGCTATTAAAGTAGAAAAACAATATAGTTTGCCACGAATTGCTAACCTTACTATATAGCATTGAAAATGACTATCAGGCAACTCATTTTCATAAGGACTGACTTCAGTAATAACACCTGACCACCAGCACTGATCTATGACACTACGAAATCTGCTACCTAAAACAAAATACATGAGTGTTGATACAAATAAATTCACGCGAAAGACAACGAGCATAATAGCATTTTACTTGATAGGAGACAAAACTGATAACGACATCAAGTATACACGTTTGTTAATGTTTAACATCTAGTGTCCTTACCAGGTCTCCAATCGCGTAGTAAGGATTGATCGTAGAATTGTCTCAGAACAAAAAAATCTAAAACATCGGCCATATCGTGGTATCTACAAATATGAATACACAAACAGTTAATTTTCCAGCAAAAAGAGAGAGACAATCGAAGAAATGCTTTCATGTAGCCTAGACTACAACTGTGCGCAAGAGAATGTGGAAGTTAATCTTATACGTAGATATATACAGATATCAAGGAAATCAACTCGAAATATCAAGCTACCCATACACTTTAAATAAAAAAGGTGAAATGTTAACCTCTCGCTCTAATGGATTCTTACTTGACAGTGAAGGATCCTCCTGTATTTGCACCAGTATCCGGATTTAGAATTGCTATATAAAATTGCGCACAGACTTGAACAAACTTTACTGTGGTGATATAGAAGTAAAAAGTATAATAGTTTTATATATACAGTCTTACATCTTTTTTTAAACCTTACTGCTGCAAGATTGGCGATTCTTCACCATTAAACAATTACACCACATGACATTCACTTACCAAGTTTCAACGATGCCAGTGTCGGTGGACCCACAACATAGTGAAGACTAACAACTTTGCATAGCTCTTCAGCCTTAATAGAATATATATAAAATCAACTATCTAAGATGATAAAAAATGTGATTATAAACAAATAATGGTACGTTTAAACGTGTATGTTGTAGCTCATTCAATCACCTTTAAGTCTAGTTTGGAGAAACACTGTTTCTTTGGGTTAATCTCATAAGCTTCTTGACTCATAACTTCCTTCACGTACATTTCATGACCTTGCTTAAAATAATACACCTATACGGAAAACAAAAGATTATAGATGAACAAAATTCCACACGAACGAACAACTTTTTCCTTGACATGTTTCGTGACGAGTTCAGTAGCTATCGTGTGTTACAACGAACAAAGTTTTTCTTGGCAAGATTCTTAACGAGTTCACTTGCTCATGTGTAAGGCCGAAATGTTTTCCTTGACAAGTTTCTTGACGAATTCACTTGCTCGAATGAAGGACAAACAAGTTTTCCTTGACAAGTTTCTTAATGAGTTCACTTGCTCGAATGAAGGACGAACAAGTTTTCCTAGACAAGTTTCTTGACGAGTTTACAAGTTCATGTGTACGACTAACAAGTTCTTGGCTAGAAGAGGTTATGTTCACCTCATCTCCAACTTGTGGAACATAAGGAAATCTTCGTAGTTTAGCACAAGTCATCCATTCAGGAGGACGATAGTACTCTAACCATTCATCAATTTCGTCTAACCTTGGTTTACGAGGTACCTGAAAAAGTTTACATAAAAAGCTTTACATTTAACATAAGGCTTGGTTTACACTGTCAAAGTTTCTGTGATCAGAGTGAAAATTTCGCATAGATAAATCCTAAGTTTTCAAGGATTTTCTAAAAATATTCAAGGCAACTAATACAGTGCTCAACACTGAACTACTTCACTCTGATATTTCTTCCAAATTTCCAGAACTTAGAATTTCCTTGTGAAAAATTCCTACTTTGATCACAGAAACGTTGATGGTGTAAACCAGCTTTAAGAAACATTAGCAACAATAACGATCAAGAATAAATAAAAACATGCAGTACTTACAAAAATCATTTTTATTTACTAAGGCCCGGTTTACACTGTCAAAGTTTCTGTGATCAAAGTAGGAATTTCGGATAGGTAAATCCTAAGTTTTGAAGAATTAACTAAAAATATTTAAAGGAGTTAATACAGTACTCAACACCGAACTACTTCACTCTGATATTTCTAACAAATTCTTCAGAACGTAGAATTTCCCTGAGAAAAATACGTACTTTGATCACAGAAACTTTGACCGTGTAAACCGGGCTTAAGTCAACGTTTCGACAAGAGTTGGGTTAGTTGGGCTATCAGGCATGGAGAATCAGATTTCACAATATAGCTTCAATTGTATCAATACCTTTTTCTTTTTCTTCTTCGGTGGTTTTTTCGGTCTATCATTTTCTTTCTTCACAACGGGTTTAGCTTGTTGTATCGATGTCTCGCCTTCTTCATCACTGGAGCTTATCACCCGACGAACTCGACGGCTAAAAATTTATCAGTATTTTGATAATAATCAAAGTACTTTAACGCGTTTTTATTGCTCGGGAGCGGTCATCTATTATCAAGCAAGCAGACACACAGATAACGTCAGCCTGCGGAGTTTTTTTTTCAACTAAAATTTCCCGGAGTTTTTTTTTTTCATACATAAAACTGGTAGCACAAATTTCCTTAAAAAAGCTGCTATGAATAATAAGAACATGCACTAAAGATTTTAAATAGTTTTAGATAGAAAGGATAGATAGATTAGTTTAGTTTCTGTCGGTCAACAGAAGCAGTATTGTTGACGAATATTTAGCGTAACTTGCATTACCAATGAATGAATGAATGCTTATAGGATAGACTGTAAAATATACCTTGGTCGTTGGTTTTCTGACTGCTGTCTCGTATTCATTCCAACTTCCTCAGTCCAATCTGAATATTCACTTGTTTCACTGAAAAAAAAAAGGTCAAAAGTTCATGTTTCATTTGAATCTATCCCAAGTGCATTGTTTTTTCCTCTCTAATCTCACCTACTGCTACTTCTCCAAGGTAGATCATCATCATCGCTTTCACTTGCACTTATCACAACATCTTCATCACCAGACTCCTCCATATCACTTTCTGTGTTTACTGCAGCACGTGTATTGTACACAGGACGAGGCTCTTGGACACGTGGTCGATCACGCCGTTGTCTGGGGCGAGCACGACTGCGCAGGAATCTCTCAGCTTTCTTGTCAGTTTGACTTACGGACTAAAAGATTGAAAGTAGAACTTCAGTGTACAAAATCTTTTTAAACTTATGTGTTTGTGTGTAACAAGAATAATTTTTCCTTGAAAAGTTTCCTGACAAGTTCACTTGCTCGTGTGTACAACGAACAAGTTTTCCTTGAAAAGTTTCCAGACAAGTTCACTTGCTCGTGTGTACAACGAACAAGTTTTCCTCGACAAGTTTCTTCACGAGTTCACTTGCTTATGCACACGACGAAAAAGTTTTTCTAGACAAGTTTCTTGACGAGTTCACTTGCTCGTGTGTAAGACGAGAAAATTTTCCGTGACAAGTTTCTTGGCGAGATCACGTGCTCGTGTGTACGACAAACAAGTTTTCCTTTGGGAAAGGCTCTTTCTACTGTTATTTAAGACGTTTTGTCGAAGAGAACTTTAAACATCTTCCGAGCTGCAAGTAGAAAATATACAAACCCTTGAGGTGGAAGGAAGAGGTCGTTTTTTCTTTTCTTTCAAATATCTTATTAATTCTTCGCGTCCCAAACACAATCGTCTTTTTTCTTCCAATCTAAAAGATTTTTCCAAAAACATATCTACAAACTAATTCCAAAACTATGCAAGAAATAGATAATGATTT
Source organism: Phenganax subtilis (assembly GCA_025434845.1). Taxonomy (NCBI): domain Eukaryota; kingdom Metazoa; phylum Cnidaria; class Anthozoa; order Malacalcyonacea; family Clavulariidae; genus Phenganax; species Phenganax subtilis. Next base: position 29,028 of record JAOBYK010133348.1, on the reverse strand, counting down.
TCAACAGACAAAGAATCTTACTCATCATTGATCACAAAGAATGATATCAGTTCATCAATGAATCACAATATATGAAAGCCAAACTTTAGACTGTTTTTAAGCTCGACATGGACACAGATTGGAGACTAACAGATATCCAACGGCCCCAAAATTGCATAGGTCGATTTTCCTGCGATTTTCATGGCAGTCATTAGTGGCAAGTGCACTACAAAAAAGCATTCACCCCCCCAAAACGAATGATTTTCAATATAGCGCCCGGGGGGGGGGGTGACGGTCTTCGTTTAGGGCACTTGCTAGTATACTGGCGGCCACTTATGCTAAAATCATAGGCTTGAAGCCTAAGACGGATATCTGTTAGTCTCTAATCTGTGACATGGATCGCATACCTGGCTTCGCTTTCTTTCAATTTAGGTACAATTATTCTACTTCTCCATGCATTAATATCCGCTTCAGTTGCATCTTGTATAATAGGAATATTAACATTCACTTGTCTCACTCCTTCTATATCACCATCTTGAAGTAAGCCTCGATTACGACTGCCTACCCCCGGACTAACAAGCAATGGCGGGTTGTTGCTGGGGGGTGGGGAATGAAGAACTATGAAGTAAAAAGAAAATTTGCCATGATATGGAATATTAGTGCATCTATTATGTCCCCAAAGTGTAGTACTAATATTCGTTAGAGATATGGTTTAGAGACTTGGACAATGTCTTTGTTCTATATATTTGTTCATGTTTACGCATAACTTGTGCTCAGTGAAGACATAGTCATTGGAGATATGGTTTGAAGACTTGACCAAAGTCTTTGTTCTATCTTTTTGCTCGTGTTTATGTAAACATGTCCACTGTGAAGACTTAGTCATTAAAGATATGGTTTGGGGACTTGACCAAAGTCTTTGCTCTATCTTTTTGTTCATGCTTATGCAAACTTGTACACGGTGAAGATACATTCACTTGATATATGGTTTGGAAAATAGACACAAGTCTTTGTCTCATCTGTTTACCTTCTGGATAAGGAAACATCACTCGCCCACGTTCAAACTGTTCAATCTGAGCGAGCAATGGTGGCATTGGTGAGGTGGGTACAGCTGGAGGACTGGAGACAGCGTGAGATCGAGGTCGAATGTTACTACTGTGACCAGGAATGAGACGTTGATAGAAGACTGGATGTGGGTTACCATCGACATCAACCAAAAATGGAGGAGGCATGAGGTGAGGAGCTGTTTGAGTCTGGAAAAACAATTTCAGAGAACACAAATCAAGGTCAGGGATTGTACATAACACTTTGGTCACTCAAAGACGAAGTACTCATTACATAATTGAGGGCCACATGAATCAACTAAGATGAAGTGTTTGCATGAGAAGATATATTGTAACTCTTCCTTACATGACTCAAGTCCTATATGTACAATCTCTGACCTTGATATAGACATATTAAAGCAATAAAGATGAAGTATTTGCATGAGAAGATCTATTACAATTCTTCTTTAAATGATTCAAATATTATGAATATGTACAATCCCTGACTTTGATATAGACACTTTAAATCATCGAAGACGGGGTTTTTAGAAATTGTGTTCATGTGTTCAAACCTGCTCATCCAAGACGTGATTGTTCATATCCCTCATGACAGGACGATAGTCAGAATGAAAAAACTGCTCCTCAGGAACCTTAAAGTAGAAACAAACTTTGCAATATTCCACACCAAGCGTCAAGTATTAACTCACTATTTCAACAAAGAGAAGCCTCTTAACGAATCGCACTACAAACAAATTGACAATATTCGCCACCGACCTTTTGATATGGCTCACTTGATCCAAATCCATATATAGCAAGATGGCCATGACTATCTGTGGTCGCAAATCTTTCACCATCCGGTGAGAACTTGCAATCAAACACAGCACCATGACCTTGCCCTTCAAGCTAAGACATTTTACGGTACTTTGTTACCAACACGATTCATTAGAATTCTTATACCTAAAGGGGCCTATTTACAGTCAAATCTGACGTTCCTTTGACCCAAATAATGCAATTTTGATAGCAAAATTTCTTGAGGAATTTGTAATTGTCGACTCAATTTCATTACGACAAGTACATAAGCATCAAAAAAATTGGTAGAAAATCTAGACATTACGACAATCATTTCCAATTTATGATGATTTCTACGTTTACAAATTCCTCCACAGAATTCTATTGTCAAAGTTGCATTTTTTTTTTGTCAAAATAACCCAAAATTTTGAATGAAATCAAATTCGACCAAACATTGATGCAACATTTTCGATATCATTCAGCAGAAAAAGAAATCAAATTTGATATTTAAAATGAAATAAACTGCTGAACGCAAAATGTTTGTCCAACATGTTCCATTCGTTTAAATAAATATTTGGGTCAATAGTTAGCCCCTCAACCTGGAACAAATTCAATTATCAGAACATTGCAAAACAATGTAATTTCGATTGATCTAAATAAATCATTAAATACGTACCGAATTATAAAATTTCTTAATAATTCTTCCATAAGTCAGATTCCACAAAATAATGTAACCATCATGGCCTGCAAGATGCCAACAGGAAAAAGGATTGAACTCACAAATGTTAAGTCAACAAAACTGGAAATGTTAAAAACAGTTGTGAGGTATCCCATTCAAGCGTTACCTGCAGTTAAAAGAAGCTGTGGATTGGTTGGATGAGCTTCAATGATAAATATCTCATCTTGATGTCCCTAAAAATGTGTTGTTGTTAAGAGAGAATTCATCATTTTCTAGACCAGAAAGAGTCTCCTAATTGTCATTTCATTACCTTAAGAACATAAATAAGTTTGCCTGTTTTCGATTCCCATGCTTTGACACTGTGATCATTCACTGCCGTAATAACATATTGATCAGATAAATCCCAACCAACCTAAACATAATTTCAAAATCATATTACTAGGATAAACAGACAATCACAGTATTCATTGTTGCTCAATTCTTCCGCTTTCGCACCATAGTAACGCGTATTTTCATGATTTTGTTCGCATCTTCTTCCCTCGGAGGCGATGAACTATACAAAAAGAGAAGGAATTGACTCTATATTATCCCACATTATTTACCAAACACAAATGTTCAGTTTCATCCTAAGATAATTTACCCAGGGAGTTGTTGTTGACTATTTAGCACCAAACTTTTCCACTCAGAACGTTGATAATACCAAATCCTAGCTGTACCATCTTTTGAACCACTAAGAAATCTAGTAAAGTTGAGATAATTCAGATGTGCGCCTTTGCTACAAGTTTCCATGGGAAATTGTCATAAAAAAACGCTTTGTGTGAACGCACAAACAAATGAACTCATCAAAAAAACTTATCTAGTATGACCTCAGAAGTAATAACTTGTGTAGTGCCACTAAAATATGCTTAAAAAAAAATGAAGTTGATAACGCACCTTTCACTGGAATGACTGAACTGTATGCTATCAACATGATCCTATACAGAAAACATACAACCTAATGCCTTTGTGAAACATAAAAGCTCAACAGTTCACTTCAAGCTAGCAAAAGAGAGTAAGAAACTTTCCTTGCAAGAAAAACACATGGTGAAACTTTACCAAATGTGCAGTCAATTCAGCAATTCTTTCTGGGGGCCCAGGCAAAAGTTGGTATATTCGAATATTGTGATCTGTGTTACCAGTAACTAAGAAAACGCCGCCTAAAAAAATGATCTACATTTGTAAGATCTATAGAGAATTATGTGCATACATGACTCAAATATTTTAAATATGGACAATCGCTAATCTTGAAATAGACACTCTAATTCAATCAATGAAAATGGAGTGTTTGCATAAGATATATTACGACATTTCTTTGATTAAATGATTCAAATATAATAGCTATGTACAAATCTTGACTTTTATGAAGTTATCATAGATAGAAGTAGACCTGGACTGAATGATGAACAAATGATTTGAGCACCAGGTCTTGATTTTTCTTGAAATCGTATAGGACAATCACTACAAATTTTGAAGATAAACACCAGTTAGAAACACTGCTTAACCACCAAAGCACTGCATACTATCTTAAACTTTCTGTCGAATGCACGAAAAAATGTAGAAGAAACACGACTTACTCAAACTTCTTCGTAGATACGCTGTACTTCCAAAGAGTAACAGAAGCATCTCCACCAGTTGACATCAAATATCTACACAAATTTTAATATTCTTGTTTTAACCATACATGAGAAGTTTTTGAGAATTCCCTTCAAAAAAAGCTCACCGAAAGTCACCAAAACAAAATGGACAGAACTGGAAGTTGAAACAGAAAGAAATCTTAGCACGATCAAGCTAAGTTTAAGTAACAACACAATTGCTTCACAACACTACAATTATCAATCAATAAACACAGTCAATACACCTGTAGCGATGTTATTGAGCCAGTGTGACCTTGAAGAACGCCAACCGGGGCCGCTGTGTGAATATCCCATACCCGAATTGTCTAGTGCATGATAAAAAATGATACAGTTACTTGTGTAATCATATTTCTAATTATCTTAGACTGCTCTTTATTTGTCAAAAGATTTTCATACCTTATCACAGCTGCCAGCAGCTAGCAAAGTATTTTCACAATTCACTGCAATGTCAGATATCTCAGCACTATGCCCTCGTAATGTGGCCAGAAGTCGTCCATCCGAACTGGACCAGATCTTCACCAGATTATCATCTGCACCCTGAACAAAACATGAAAGAAATATCATTTACATTGCTGCTGTTAATGCGTGTATGAAATTTTGGTATAACTACCGTTAGTTCATGAGATAAAGAAAATGTATTAAAGCTCATAAATCATAAATCATTAGTGACAACACACCCAAATGCATTCAGGCACAACATTTTTTGTCTAATGCCACACAATTTTATTTGTGAAGGTGGGACTCCAGCCAGTTATTGGCTTATTTTACAATTGTAAGAACCAACTTTCTCCAAAACAATTTGTTTTCCACAGAATGATAGTCCGTTTCGAGTTTGAGAAAGCAAATTAAATGTAACCATTTTCGCACTCACAGTTATAATCGAATGACCAGTTTGATCAAATAATACACAATAAACTGCTGACAAATGACCCAATATTCGACGGTGCTATAGAAAAACAATAGAAAAACAGAATTTTATATTAAATCATAGTATAATCAGTGATAATACATAAAGCTGTCAAAAAGTATAGACTTTTAAACAGCAGATACAAGAAACAATACCATTGACATTTTTGAAAATAGGCCATGTTGAAGAAAATTTCTTTTGCAGACGCTACCATTAGCTTGCCTTGCAAACACAACATTTGCTAAAGAACAAAGCACAAAAGTAAATGTAAAGTTCTTGAGCTATGCACTCATGAATTTCAAAGTAGCCAGATCATACAATGCTACTTACAAAGGTTGTATGTGTTCTTGGTCTTAAACCCAGGTACAATGGGAGCTCCATGTCGACAAACCGTTAGACGATTTGAAGTTAGGAGTTGGCCACAGTCTACAATATAATATGATATAAAAAGGAAAACGACATCTATCAGAAAGAGCACTAAACTATCTATATCAAGGCCAAGGATTGTACATGATCATAATATAATTTACAATAGAATTGTAATGTATCTTTTTTTGCAGAAATATCAACTTTATGAATTCAACTGTACAATCCCTGACCTTGAAAACATTTTAACCTTGTTAGACTATAACAAATATCCTATTCTACCTTGAGAAGGTCTTAATAGCGAGTGTCGACCATTTCCAAGCAATGATGACACTCCTTTCACGCTCGGTGGGATTGTCTGTTCCAGTAAGGGCAACAAACGTTGGCATATCTTTTGCAAGAAATTCCCTTGAATATGAGGGTTACTTGAAGACTAGAACAACGTAAAGGCAAATATTTCTTAAAGAAATTCAATCTTGGTTTAAACTGAATGACAAAACACATGAATGTGTTCTGGATGTATATTTTACTGTCTAAAGATGATGTTACTTGTCAGGGTGAGAAATATTGCATCTGGATGAGTAAAGGGAGATAAAATTGCAAAAACAAAGACTTCGTTAACCACTTGATCATTATAAGTTTCGGAAGATTTAAATGTACTACAGAATCCAAAATTATGAAAACAAAACTAAAATCTGCTAGGAAATATTTTTAAAATTGCATATGCAGTTGTTGATTACATCATTTCAGTAGGAAACTCTATTATTTTAAGAGCAAAAGACGGAGTTTCTTTTAAAAAATAAAGACTCCTACACTCAGAGTATACAACAGATAAAAGTACGGAGTACAAAGCAAGGTTCATATGCCCATCAGCAAATACAGATCTGTGTACTAATGGACACAATATTTCGCATTTTAAGCTTTAAATTCTGCATCTCTTCGAACAAAATCCTAAAATCGCAGGTAATCGAAGGATTAGAAACCTTTTTCAGTTAAAATCGAATCGATTTTCAACAAAGAGGGCGAAATTTCATCGCTAAACTTGAACCACGGTTCAGAATTTTGACCTTAGAAAATGCAAATTATCCAACGAATGTCAACACGATACGGGCATGCTGCGCGCTGATTCGCTATAGAACAAAAAGGTGTTGATCTGATTGGCTATGGAACAATAGTGTGTTGACCTGTATTGAAATATACACCTCCTGTCATGCGTAGCAAGCACGGCGTGTCAATTTCACTTGAATATTTGCAACGCCAGATGATGCGATTCAAACGGCTTTATTTCCTCTGCAAGCCTGCTTAAAAAATTCCCATTTGGAAAACCTCGCATATTTGCACACACTTTACAATAACATTTATCGTCGGTGGAAAATATCTTTCGGAAATTTTTCTAATTTCCTCTCGAATTTCCGCATAAAACACGCAAGCATGATCGCTCTCATGCAGTCTACGTACCGTGTCTGCGAAGTTTCGGGGCGTTTCTTCTCCCAACCAATTGATTCCTTTTGGTAAAAGCTAAAAGTCGAAAAGAGGGCTGTATAGCTAAGCTTGCTACATTCAACTTACAGAATTTAACACAATTTTTGCCAGGGAAAAGTTGGATAACTTTCAGGCAATATTTGAATTGTGAAAATCATGTAATTTTTATAGAACTAGTGAATTTCACCCTTTTTGAGTGAATTAGAGAAAATGGGGTACTGACTTTGAGTTCTTCAACTTCGCGTTTCAAAACCTGTTAAGACATGACAAAATATAAGCGCTTAAAAACGTGAAATTTCACTCAAAATAACACACCAACCTCTGCTGCAGAGCTACAAGGGCCTTCCGAAAGGAACTTGATGATTAGAAAGTATAGTTCTAGAGAAAAAATGGGAATTTGAAAGCGAAGTATTAAATGGGTATCACGGGTCTATACGCTCGCCAACAAGCCCTTTACCTCGGCGCAATTTTTCGTCCACAGACACATTTTCACCAATATTTGACATAGTACAATCCTGGGCAAAGCCCTAGGCTTCACTTTTACCCCACTTTTAACCCGTAGAATCCAGTAGTTTTTGTTTAACACTCAAATGTAGTCGATACATCACACCGCTTACTCGGCAAACAGCTGCGAAAATTAATTCAAAGCCATTGAAATTTCAACCCTGATGACGTCACACATTCTAGATGAAAAACTGCGCATACTCGGCACTTACATTCGGTTTAAGTTCGGAAATTGCCGCTATAATAGCAAGACATTGAAGCTAGACAATAGGCTAGACTAGTTTCTAGTCTGTCATGAGTATACGCGTCCTAGTTAATTTGTTGAAAATCTTTGATTAGCGTTTATCTCGAAGAGAATGTTTTTTACAGGTACGGGAAATGAAGCGAAAAGAAGCCGTATTCGTGATTTCTTTAACAACGTGTTAAAATGTGGTGCGATTCCGCGTCATGTTGCTTTTATCATGGATGGAAATAGACGCTTTGCGAGGGAAAGACATCACTCGCGCGCTGAGGGCCACGAATCTGGTTTTCAAAAGCTCGCCGAGGTGAGATCTGAGGCCCTTGGTGCCTATATTTTGCGCATTTTGCTCTGTTTAATTCAAACTACGTTAGTCATTTTGAATTCAGAAATTTTCGTAGTTATTGCATCATCGTCATTTGTACACGTGGATTAGATATGGGATTGGCTTAAATTAATCCCTAATCCAAGCGATTACAATTCAAATTAAAGCTGGATTAATTGAGTAGCTATGTTCTTGAACTACATTCCATCCAACACCCTTTCATCTAGAATTATTTGTGTAGATCTCAGTGCTAAGTTTTACATCATTCTGTAGACTTTGCAATGGTGTTTTGAACTGGGAATCTACGAAGTCACTGTGTATGCGTTTAGCATTGAAAATTTCAAAAGATCCAAAGATGAAGTGGATAATTTAATGGAACTCACTAAAGAAAAAGTTGCCAAACTTATGGAAGAAAAGTAAGATATCTAAGAGCCTCCACAGACGAGCGATTTTGTTGTCAACAACTATTCGTTGTCGATTACTAAAAGCTGTCAACAACTATTTGGAGCAATTATTGCATTCTTACACATGTGAAAATTTAGCTTGTTGCTTACAATTAGTTGTCGACAAGTAACCAGGGGAAACTTGTCAGCAGTCAACAACTAAACATCGACAGTTCAGTTATCGACAACTAAATTCACAGAAGTCAAATTCTAGTAGTCAATTTTAGCAATTGACAACAAAACTGCTCATCTGTGGAGGGTCTAACTTCGATTCAGTGATGGCAATCCTTAATATTTGGTGACTGAAAGGTGATGCTTGGGAGAAATGTTATCAATCAATGCATAGAGTGCACCAATGCACCAAGTTTGCACAGACAAAATCAATGAAATTGAGATCACATTATGTTTTCATATTTTCTAGGGATAAAATCATGGAACATGGTGTTTGTATTAGAGTTTTAGGTGATCTTACACTTCTGCCTCCTGAAACTCGCAAGGCTGTAGCTGAAGTAGTGTGCTTCTCAAAGAATAACACCAAGTACTATGATAGTTCTTATTGCTTTAGTTAGATATACCATTTAAGCCTTTACAATGCAATGGTCTTCCCCTAATTTTGTAAGATAAGTAAGATTGTGGCATTAGACTTTTTAAGATATAGACTCCTTTAACTTAATGTTTTTTTGCTAAATTTTTATGTATTAATGATACTGATTCTTCTTCAGATGTTTTCTAAATGTCTGCCTTGCCTACACTTCTCGACACGAAATTGCTGAAGCAGTAAAACTAGCAGCCGAGGGTGTTGAACTTGGAATACTTGAACCAAGGTGGGTTTATAAATGTACTTTGACCATTAAGATGCAAGGGTCTCACATTGACAAGAAAAATCATCTGGCATTAGATAGGACATTGACCAAGTCATCAAGATATTGAATGCTAGTAGTATTTTTATGAAAATTTCTACTAAATTTAATTTTACCTAGTGATGTGACTGAATCATTACTTGAAAAAACACTTTACACAAACAAATCCCCTGATCCAGATTTGTTAATTCGAACTTCAGGAGAAACGAGATTGAGTGATTTTCTGCTTTGGCAGGTGGGCTAAATGGTCACAATATTTTATGATAATTTTTTGAATTATAATGTATTGAAAATATGTACATTCATCAATGTTTTAGACATCATATACATGCTTGATATTTGAAAAAGCACTGTGGCCTGCATTCTCAATATGGGACTTCTACCATGCCATATTGCGTTACCAATGGAATGCAAAGACATTACAGGTACTTGTAGTCTGTTATGATTTGATAAACATCCCTTGCAATGATATTAATTTATATGTACATTTTATTGTAGGAAGAAAGAAGTAAAACTGAAGAATACAAAAGAACAAAAGAACTGGAGGCTTTAAAACAAATAGTTCATAATGAATTTGAAACAGAAACTGCAAAAGACACAAACGTATCACAAAATGAACTAGAGCTTGCTATTAAACAAAAAGAAAACAGACAGCAAATTTTTTTAGCATTTGTAGACCAAAAACGACAAGAAATACTTCAATCATGTATCTAGTTTAGGCTTTTAGAGATAAAAAAAAACACTTTAAATACAGGATACTTACAATTGTATCATGGTGCTGACTTTAACTAAGCATTGAAGTGAATTAGTGCATTTATGGCAAAACTAAATATCATAGAATGGGTATTATATTTAAAATGTGTTAAAATCTAAATATTTCTAATAAATATCTGCCAAATTATATAACTTATACTAGTCATTTCCAGTTATGTTTGAATTGGTTTATGCTATTGGAGTTGAATCTTGTGGCAATATAGGAATGCATTTTCAGTTGATGAGTCAAACCCAATGGTACGTAGCTCACATCATGGCCAATGCATGTGCCCAAAAGGGATTCTACCTAGCCTGTACACAGGCTCTTCTGATGCCACCCTAGGTTCTTTGGTACAGCAAGAACTACTGTATAGATATACCATAATCTTTACCTTACGCACAGCAAACCTTTAACATCTGCCAAGAATGAATCTAGGTTCTTTCGAAATTTATCTTTGCTTCGTTTATCAATAGCAATGTTGACATCTGCTGGTGTTAGCTTGTTGAAAGAGTCTACGAGCCTTTGATGGACAAGTGAGTCTGTCTGGGTTGCCAGAAGATTTTGTACAAGGTTTGTGTACTCCACCTGCAAGTATGAGAACAGCAATTATCACAATATAAATGATGACATGCCCTACTTTGTTATAGAACAGAGTCTTGACAGTGGAGAGATTTAGATATGATTAATAGTACGGCTATGACTATTAGACATTAGAGAGCTTTAAACTTGACTACGAGTGCGACTGTGACTACAAGATATGAGAGAGTTTTAGATTCGACTATGAGTATGACTGTGACTACAAGATAGTAGAGAACTTTAGATTCGAATATGAGTATGACTGTGACAACAAGATATTAGAGAGCTTTAGTTTTGACTTCGAGTTTGACTGTGACTACAAGATATTAGAATGCTTCTAGACATTATGACAAGTACGACTTTGATCAATATCCTAAACCAGAAAGGCTTTTGTATAAACTAGCCCTAGCTAACTGGAGTACTCACAAATTTCAACTACAATTACTTTCTTCACCTGGTGACAACAAATGAGCGACCATAAAGCATCAGCAGCTGGAACTAAAAGGTCAAGTACTTCAAATCTTTCAAACATTACAAAGTCAAAAAGAACCTGAAAAATAAAATAGCCCCCCATTATTATTCCATTGTTTTTCTCTAAGTAGTAAATCAGGATCATGAAGAAGGGAAGACAGTGGTGGCACCAATAGGAGGACTAGAGGGGACAAGTCCCCACTTCTCTTTAAAGTCACTCTTTTATTGGTTTAAATCCAATAAGAAGCATGTTGGGGGGTACGGACTATGGTACAGCAGGGCCCGCGGAGCGTATCAGAGAGTGGGGGGGCTAAGCCTCATAAATAGAACCCCCCAGGAAAATTTTTAATTTTCTATAACGCTTTAACGCTATTATCTGCTGACCGCCTAAAAATGTGGGGGGGCTAAAGCCCCCCCAGCCCCCCCGTCTCCGCGGTCCCTGTACAGACAGTGAAATGTTTAGAAGTTTCTCAGGATTCACCCGCCAAGATGTTTAAAATCGCGTTTCAGTGACTCTAAGTTCCGGGGGAGCATGCCCCTGAACCCCCGCTTTCAAATCACTGGCGCCGCCCCTGAGGGAGGATGTTATCTTACCTTTAACAAAGATTTTAAAGCTGTGGATAATCTTTGTGTGACTGTAGTCTTGTGTTGTTGATTTCGAAACAAATCCAGCGCCATTCCACTTAAAGCTTCAAGCGTTGACTTAGCTATATCAGTACCACATCTGTAGACAATCAAGGAACAAAGACAAAAAGATACATTTGTGCTAAAGAAGAGTGTAGCTCCAATTCGTCACAAGAGAAAGATTGTACATTCAGGGGGCTTTAGTGATGCAGTCACTAGGACAAGCATCTTTCACCAATGAGGTTGTGGGTTCGATTCTCAGCACGGACTCAACTTTCTTCATGTAAGAAAAGTGTCCGTCAACTACTCTGCCGCAACTCGGCAGGTTTTGGACAGCCTAAGCTTCGCGTTCAACGGCAAGCGTCAGACGCCAGGAGAAAAAAAATTGCCAATATACAGACAGCAAGGTAATGATGATTAGTTGCGTTAGCACAGGATGTTAAAATAAAACTGTTTGACATAAAATTGAAAAATCCAAAATGATGAGAGGCGAAAAAAGTCTGCCAATAAAAAACGACTCTCCCATTTGCCATAGCTTTTGAATGCGAAGCTTAAACTCAGGTTTCCTCCCACAGAGACAGTTAACAGGGTCGACCAGGATGAATAAATTAGGAGAAGACTGATCGATTGTTGTAAAAATAAAAGAAAAGGATACTCTTTTATTCCTTTCTTTAGCGAAGCGATTAAGTTTGTGAATAACTGATCCGGCATCTGGCATATCACTTCAGTATGCTCCTCACAAACGAACGTTATCAGTTTAAAATATTCCTCATTCAATTCGGGGAACTGAAAAAAAAGAAACTTATGCATTAGTATACTATAGTTTCAAATTTTTTTGAAACAGTTACTCTTATGATTTGAAAATAACTTGTTGTGCACGTGTACATGTACCGACTGTCAACATCTTGGACTACAGGAGCCGGTTATTCGTACGCCGTTTAGCCTAAACGGCGTATAAGTTCAAAACATAGATGAAATTTATGTCTACCTTAAACAACAAAATTGAAAATATTTCAACTGCATACAATAATTATGCATTTATCCATAGTTTTGTTACATAACATTTGATTTTAAGAGCTTAGAAGAAGTGTGGGAGTGTTTTTGAATTCTGACTTATCCACCGTATAAGCTAAACGGCGTACGAACAACCGGCCCCAGGACCGTTGTCGATTTAAAGCCACAAAATTTTCAAATTTTTTAAAACCTGTTTCTATGGTCTAAAAATTAATTTATTGCACAACTATAGCGAGTGTCTGGGGCAAAATTTGACAAGGTTTGACAACAGATAAGAAATTTTGAAAAATTCCGAGAAAAAGCATGGGGAAAAGTTTATGTTGTCAACTATTCACAGTGAATCGACTCAAATTTTACACTGATTTGTAAAATTAGATAATAATGGAATGCCACCGTTTTGTAGATATTGAAAATATATATTTTGGAGTGATACATGCAAATGATAGTTTTGACAAACTGGTGGAAAAAGCGCGACAGGGCCGTTATCAATTTGAAGCTTGATTCGAGCAAAATCACAAATTTTAAAATTTCTTTAAACATGTTTTTGTGATCTGAATGTTAATTTTCTGTATAACTATATCGATTTTTAGCGTTTGGGAAATAGTATGGACAGTTTGGAATGTGACTGGAAATTTTGAAAAAATTCGTGAAAAGGCAAGGTCAAGCTGGCCTAAAAGTTCAGCAATATCTTTCTTTACCTTCAGTAATTCGGGAGTGACAAAAGGCAACAATATATTTAATCCATATAGGACAACTTTGGCGCATTCCTGACCCGAATTAAAGTCATCTTCATCTAAAAAGACAACGACATATTCAATATAAGTTGCAACATCAAGATCAGAAATTGAACATTTTCGTAATATTTGAGTCATTTAAAGAACAATTGTAATATATCTTCTTATGCAAAAACTTCGTCCTCATTGATTCAAGGTGTCCATGTCAAGGTCAGGGATTGTACGTCTTTATAATATTTGAGTCATTTGAAGAAGAAATGTAATATATCTTCTTCAGCAAAAACTACATCAACATTGATTTAAAGTGTCCATATCAAGGTCAGGGATTGTACATATTTATATTTGAGTCATTTAATGAAGAGTTGTAATATATCTTCTTATGCAAAAATTTGATATTCATTAAGTTTAAATGTCTTTAGTAGAGTTAGGGATTGTACATAATCGACAAGCAATTTAAGATAATATATGACCTGAGAAAAAGTTGAAATATTCCTTGGTTAAAATGCTCGTTAAAATTTTCATAAAAATAAGCAAATCTAAGAACGTTTCTTCCTCTGCCAAAACACTTCGATTAAGTCTGCCTAGAAAACACATGTAAAATATGCAATGTGAAAACATTTTATCACAAAATGACAGCTTATTGCAATAGCTTCGAAACTTGTCTAGTTGGCAAACCATATCTCCAAGAACAATGATTGACTATAAAGTGTAGAGCAGTACGCATCATTCATATACCTAGGCTGTGCTTGGAATACGCTTCCATTAAGCGAATACATGTCTCTTGTAGTTTTCGCGAATCATTCTGAAAGAAAATGTGACAAACATTTATGTATTCAACAGCTTCAGACTATACTACACGTTACCATGTATGACCTGAAAATGATTCGTAAATGACCCGAAAATGGTAACAAATTCCGCGCGTAATAGAAAAATATACTAAATTTGCAAGTTTCGCAGGGGGATTATTCCCGCATTTTCCAACCTTTCACGAACAAATTTTGCAATTTTACTACATCTGATATGTTCTTTCCAGCTGCGTAGATAAATTTACTTCTTTTTGCCTGGATCGAAACGTAGTCTACAGTGGGAATTGTCCATTGGCAATAGAAGTAGTAAGGGTCTGTTTACATGACGGCAAGTTACTCGGCTAACCGAGTAACTCGCTTTGCCGGGACGAGCAAGCAATGTGTTTACCTGTAACCGAGTAACCCGGCAGACGCCAGGCAAAAAAAAATTTGCCAATATAAAGACAGTAAGGCAAAGATAATTAGTTGTGTTAGTACAAGGTGTTAAAATAAAACTGTTTGACATAAAATGGAAAATTCAAAAAAGACGAGAAGTCAAAAACGTCTACCAAGATAAACGGCTCTGCCGTTTGCCGTAGCTTTTGTACGCGAAGCTTAAACTCCCTAATAATACTCGGTGTAAGCGAACTGGTGAGATTTCTCATGGCCTAGCCAGGTTTTCCGTCGAAAAGTGTTTACATGGATCAACCGAGTATAACTCGCTTTGCCGACATCTCGGCAGAAAAAGCCGGGATCTCGGCAAGGCGAGTAACTCAGTAGTTCCATGTAAAAAGTCAGCCGGGTAAACTACTTATGATAAAGAATAGCCGGGATCTCGGTCGAGCCGAGTAATTTGTCTAGCCGGGTAACTCGCTTCCATGTAGGCGGGCCCTAAAAGTCATATATGATCCTCGCTATAATATCGAAGAGGGCCAGGCAAAATCTTGGTAAACACACCTTTGACAAGAAGCCAAGTTGCGACTCGACAACATCTAACAACAATGATAACAAGATCTCGATAGTTTCGGAGCAATTATGATACAACTCGAACAACGGCGTGCAATCCTCGAGGATTGGTTCGAGGAACGTGTACAAGAAAGATACAGTACGTCTGTCAGTTGCTGCAGCTATACCACGAAAGCTCTCGAGCAACCTCTCGACTTCATCTTTGTAAGCCTCATGTTGACAATGTTTACGAAATGAAGGCGCTTGCACGACAGCAATGAATCGGTTTCTGATTGGATGCAAGATCTAGAAGAATATTGTTCAAATTTGTTATTGAGACTATACTGAAAAAGACGATGGACTAAGTATGTAGAAACTAAACGGTAAAGCCCAAAACGAACGGATTTTTTCCTTTGAATATCAAGATTTTCTTCACAAGAAGAAAACTTGTTCGGCGTACACACAACCAAGGGAATTCGTCAAGAAAATTGTGAAGGAAAACTTGTTCGTCGCACAAACGAGCAAGTGAGCTTGTCAAGAAACTTGTCAAGGAAAATTTTTTCATCAAACACACTAGCAAGTGAACTGATACCTGACTAAGATATTGTTTTCTGCTTAGATCCTGTTCAATAGCAGAGGCAGCTATGACCAAAGCTCGGGACAATTCGCGTTGAACTAAAGCAGGAAGATCTTTTACGTAGGAGCTATTTTCAGCATAATTCTTCGCAAGCTGGGCTATCACTTCGCAGGAGATAGCAGCATGGGCACTAGAATAGACAAAAATTGTTTTAGAAATACACAGATTGAAATTGTTTTCTTTGACAAGTTTCTTGACGAGTTCACTTGCTTGTGTATGCGACGAACAAGTTTTGCTTGACAAGATTCTTGATGAGTTTAGTTGGTCGTGTATACGACGAACAAGCTTTAATTGACAAGTTTCTTGACGAGTTCACTTGCTCAATTGCACGATGAACAAGTATTTCTTGACAAGTTACATACTTGATGAGTTCACTTGCCGTATAGGACCAACAAGTTTTCTGAGATGGCAAAAGCTTTCGAGCCATGCTGTTTCTCATAAAGAATTTAGCAATTTCTCATGGAAGACCTGGAGCCGGTTGTATAAAACTTTTAACTGCATTTTAACTACGATTTTATAGTTAAAAAGTAGTCAAATCTTGAATAGGCGATTCTGGTTGGTTGATATTCGTACTTAACTATAGTTAACTTTAACTACGTTTTATACAACCGGCCCCTGATCGTCAGTGCGAACTGTGGAGAAAACAGCCTCGAAAATAACAATTCATAAAACAGTATGTCGAACGCTACCTTGACTTGTTCTTCATCAAAGTAACAAGCAACTGTGCAGTATTTTCCAAAACACTAGCTTCACTTAACCACCCATGCAAATTACTCAAAACTTTACCAAGAACAAATCCCACAAACCATCGCGCACTTTCGCTCTCTTTGCCAAATGCAGCCACTAAAGGCACGCTGACCTGACCGTAGTCAACCTCAGAAAACATGAGATATACGTCACAACATTTTGTCAAAATCCAAACAATGTTCCCGCCAAGCTCCGGACTTAAAATCGGACCCAGGCCAGCAGCGAGCGCCTGTTTCTCAAGGTCAGCTATTTTCAGAATTGATGTAATCAGTTTGATAATAGAATCGACTTTTTGGTTGCCTAGTAAATGACAAGAGAATTCGATGAAACTTTCAGCTTTTGCATGAGAAGATATATTACAATCCTTCTTCAAATGACTCAAGCATTATAAATATAAGCAATCCCTGACCTTGATATAGACACTTTAAATCAATGAAGATGAAGTTTTTGCACAAGAAGATATATTACAATTCTTCTTCAAATAATTTAAATATAAATAAGTACAATCCCTGACCTTGGTGTACAGGAGCTTCAACTCGATGAACATGAAGTTTTTGCAGAAGAAGATATATTACAATTCTTCTTGAAAAGACTCAAATAGTATAAATACGAACAATCCCTGGCCTTGATATAGACATTTTAAATCAGTGAAGATGAAGTTGTTGTATAAGAAGATATATTACAATATTCCAATAAAGAACTCAAATATTGTGAATATGTACAATCCCTGACCTTTATACTGCTAAGTGTAATACCTATATCAGCTGCGCCAAGCGATGTAAGATGCTTGACCGTCGATTCCAAATGAACATTCTCGGATTCAGCTGCAGAATACATCATGACTTCATCTGGTATCAGAGATTTCTCACCACTTACTTTATCACTTAATATATGACCAACTATGAGGATAATCCAATGTAAGTCTTCATATAGATTCTCAGTTTTTACTGAGTCTACAGCCAAAGGACCTTAACAAAACGAAATGTTATAAGTCTATTTGAGGCTTATTTCATTTAAGTCTTTCCAAGTGATATAGCCACACCATGACAAGCAAAGTATCAATGTAACGTCATGTTGTTGTGGGACGTACTCGGGCTAATGAATATATTTGTAAGTCTCTGCAAGTGATAGCCACACCACAACAAGGAAAGTAGTAATGTAATGTCATCTTGTTGTGAGACGCACTCGGGTGGATGAATGTTTTGTAAGTCTCTCCCAAGTGACCGTCACACCATGACAAGCAAAGTAGTAAACAATATAATGTTATGTTGTTGCGGGACGCATTCGGGTGGATGAATGTTTTGTAAGTCTTTCCCAGCGATAACCACGACACTAGTTGAAAAGAACAGGCTACAAGTCTAGTTTACATTATAAATAAATAATTCTGCTATATAATAACCCACCTTTCTCTTTTAGCACACACAAATGTTCCATGAATAGGCCAATCTTATTCTCTAAGAGTTGATTAAGAAACGGTACAGCTTCCCCAAGAACATGACGTGCTAATTGAGCTATGGAAGACAACTGTTCATCAAATTCTTCGAGATCAGTGTCCCGCAATTCCACGATTTCCTCGAGATCTTCCACGCAATGCGGGTTGCGCATCCCCTCAGGTGCGGAGACATGGGTCTTCACGTACAAATGTAGTATCTGTAAACAAGGTGTCGTAAGGTACCCCTCGGGAAATGAGCGAGAATTTGAGACAAGATCGACCCAGGCGACCAAGAGTTGATCAAACGCTTCCATGTAGGATGTGTCATCGTTATGAAGCTATAACAAAAACGTCAGTGTTACCAGGGGCAAAGCAAAGGGGAAGGGGGGGCTTGCCCCCCCCCCCCCCATCATTTGAGAACCAAGTTTTTAAAACGTTGAAAACCGGCTAGAAATATGTTGGGGGAGGGCACCTCACTTTGAAAACTGAAATTTTCTCAAGCGAGCATGCCCCCTGACATTTCTAAAATTTATTCGCCCCCCCCCCAAAAAGTTAGGTCCTGGGTACGCCACTGACTCTTACTAATAACAGAGAGCTTAAGCAAGCGACGTTTCTTACAACAGAAACGACATTAAGAAGCGACAAAGGAGTGGGTCAAGCACGGTGATTGGTGGAGAATGTTAAGATTACTTCCGGTCGACGTCTGTGTTGTCAATAAACCCGCTTGCTTAGGCAATCTAATACCACATAGCTAGGCTTCACTCTCTTCCAGTCGTAAGAGGGTGAATTTACCCGCGATCAGGCTGCATAGGAGACTATGCCCACAGAAACGTTCCGAAAAATGTTGACCAGATCATTGCCTAACTTCGAGGAGCTCCTTTGAATAATTCCCTAACATTTCGAAAATTCTTTTGAAAAGAACCTATTTTCCTGTTTCATTGACCAGTCAAATTGCTCAAAAGGAAAACATAAAATTTGATTGGTTAATGAAACAGAAAGTTAGGAACATATTTAAAAATTCTTAAAATTCTACAAAAAAATGATTTGGACAATATTTTTTGGCACGCTTCCATTGGAATGACCGTAAAAAGTGTGAACTTTTATCTCTGACTATCATTCGTTGCCCAGTAAGGTTCACTGGACCTCACATATAAAGCAAGTCGTCTGTGCAACTACAAGTTTAGAAAGTGTGAACGTACGTCTTCATTCCGCATCGCCGCCTCTAAGAAACTTTGTGTAAGCTGAGATATAGCGTTCAGGTAAGCTTGCACGAGCTCCGTTGGAAGCTTGAGTACGAGTGAAACTGGGAATACAGTAGTAATACGATTTACAACTGCCGCAAAACCACACGCGATTATTCCAGACACTCGAGTACTACAAGACAAAGTTGTATAAAGTCGTTAAAAAAAATCGATAATCGTATACACAAGCAACTTAACTCATCAAGAAAACTCTTTTAAAAATCACTTCCCAATGTCCCTGTTTAACTCATTGCGTGACATCGCACCTAGTACTTAGGGGCCGGTTTTTCAAAGCTGGATTAACGTTAACCCTGGGTTAAGGTTTAACTAGCTGTTTGGTTTGTGCATTTCTGTTTGTCCATTTGTTTCAAAACTTTGCGAACAAAGGCATCTTTTTACATAGATTAGCTTTGTGGAAAAATTTTGTCAAATTACTCTACAAGCGGTTAAAAATTTTGATTCAAATGTCGTGAATCCAGGGTTAACGTTAACCCAGCTTTGAACAACCGGCCCCAGGGTGACACATCTTTGTATCGTTAAACACATTTTGTATACCTGTACTGCTGAACTAACTGAAGTACTCCTTGTAAGAGTCGAGCAAGATAGTGTATGGTTGCGTTGTCATCTGCAAATATTGTTCCACATAGCGACGCAAATTGTGTGAGACACAAAAAATATCGATGAATTAGCTGTTCATTGCCACTTAAACAAGGATACAACTAAAAGACAAACAAAAACGGGTAAATAAATGGACTACACAAGCTTGAAGAATATTTTCTTATGCAAAAACTTTATCTTCAATGATTAGTATGTCAATATAGAGTTCAGGGATTTTTCATATTTATAATCTTTGAGTCAATTGAAGAAGAATTGTAATGTATTTCTAATGCAAAAACTTCATCTTCAGTGATTTAGTGTCTATATCAAGGTCAGGGATTGTACATATTTATAATATTTGAGTCATTTAAAGAAGAATTGTAATATATCTTCTTATGCAAAAACCTCATCTTCATTGATTTAAAGTGTCTATATCAAGGTCAGGGATTGTACACATTTATAATAGCTGAATCATTTATAGAAGAATCGTAAAATATCTTCTTATCTAAAAGTTATATATGAACTGCCTAAGAACACAATGCAACTTACATTGAAAAAAACTTCCAGCACATTGCCACTAAGCAGGCAGGCTCTCCAACTCGCTCCAGGTTTAAATAAGATCAGAGCGGAGGATTCATTGTTCTGAGAATGAAAGGCTCTCAGAGTTAAGTGAAAGTTAAAGAAAACTGCAGTAAAGTGCAATATGAAACTCATTCATAAAACACAAGCCTGAAATTCTTACTAACAGCCCCCCAATTTCCAAACTAAAATGTGAAAGCTAGCAATTCTCTAAGTAATCATTGCTAAAGTCAACAATGGCTTCAAACTGCAAAAGGATATGGTTTTTAGGGGTGAATTGCCAAGATAGAATACTTTCAACAACAGAAAACAAGTAGCCCAAGACAGTGCTGTGTTCTTTGTCAACCATTGAAGATGAGCTGAATGACTGTAATGCTTGCATTGTAGTGATAAAAAACTGTTGAAGAGTACCACCCTGTAATACAAGATATTTCAATTAAAATTACATGATGAATGCATTAATCACCATGAAATGATTTTGTTTCAGAGTTCATAGGGCGTCCCTACTCAGGTGGATGAATGTTTTGTAAGTCTCTCCAATTGATAGCCACACCATGACAAGCGAAGTAGGAATGTCATTTCATGTTGTTGTGAGACGTATTCGGGCGGATGAATGTTTTGTAAGTCTCTCCATTAGTGATAGCCACACCATGACAAGTAAAGTAGTCAAGTGATGTCATGTTGTTGTGAGATGTAGTCAGGCGGATGAATGTTTTGTATGTTTTGTAAACCATTACAATGCTGGCTTGTTGAGAGGTTGAATAACTGTGCAGTCATACCAATGAAGAGTTTCCAATGTACCTCAAACTGGGCCTTGCACTTGCAATGAAACTCAAAACTCATGTTAATATCGGTTGATTGACCAACAGAAGAATACTCAAGCAATAATGCCTTCATTATTGCACTTCCTATCATTTTCTAGTTATAAAACAAGAAGAAACCAATTATTTTAGAAGACTTTACACATCAATGGATGCAATGTTCACTGCTTACCATGTTGAGATCATTGCTTGCAAACAAGTGATGAACATTTGTTATCAAATTCTGAAGTAGATTGTGGCTTTCAGAATAATCCAATGTTCCTCTTTTTGTTATGATTGCAATACATTGCAGGGCTTTCTCAATTACATATCTTTGCAAACTAAACAGATCAAAATATTGAACTATCAACAGATTAAGCAAAAATGTAGACAAAGTACTTTTAGGTACATCACTAGCTAAAATCTTGTGAAGAAGATGGAATTTTTTAGTCTATAGTTGTGGCATTTTTCATACTTTTTTCTTTCACAAACAAAAGCAAGCAGAAAATTCTGCCAGAAATCGATGTCTGTTTTATTCAATATTGACCATTCTCTTACAATAGCTTCTTTCACAGTAGTCAATGCTTGGTATAAAACATAATCATTGCTACTGTGTTCTAAACGTAATAAAAACATAGCATTATACACTTGCAAAATACCATCATAAAATTCTCTAAAGAAAACAGATTCAAGCATATGATGTCTTACGAAAAATCTCTAGACAGATCTTGTATGGTGAACTTTGTGATTTGAAGTTCAAAAACACTTGCTCAGCAGCATGTCTCTGTTCAATTGTCACTGAATGAGAGGTCTAGGGGGAAAAAAGTTGAAAAATTATTTACTAAATGATGTGGCATAACTAAAGTCTGAATGACTTTTAGTACATGTCGGTATCAAAATTCATGTCATATTATTGGCATAAAGCACCACATTACATGTTCGATACATATTTAGGACAAGTCACGGGGCTAATGTAGTTTAGCAGACACCTTATTCCGCTGACTGCCAAAAAAATACATTACATTAAGAACGCTGAGCAAGCAACCCCACCCAGCGTTCTTAATATTATATAATTTTGGGACGGTCGGTGGGTCGGCGGCGTAAGGTGTCCGCTAAACTGCATTCCAGCGCAAGTCACAAAGGCAATTTATCTAAAGCTTTCCAAGAAAAATTAATTTTTGTGAAAACCTTATTTCAACCACTTACACACAGCTTATGAATAAAGCTTTCACCAAAAAATATTGTTGTATAAAAAATCTTCCAATTGCACAAGAGAATCTACAACTACTAGTCATATTGAAAACTTTAAATACTTTTTATTTAAAAATTTTTCCAGCCTTTAGAATTTTTAATATTACTTAAGATACGATAAAATACTTACAAGCAAAAGATGTGCGGCATATTCCAGTTCTTGTAGCTTGGAATTCATCGTCAAACTGTTTCAAAAAGCTTCACAAACGAAGGAAAATATTCCACAACTTTTTTCAGGACAGACCGCCATCTTGAAAGCTTGGTCTGCGGTAGAATTTGCTGGCGGGTATTGATGGCAACACTTTATCTTACAATAAACAGAAGAAACGTAGTTATACCTTTATGTTTCAGCATGAACTATTCCGAACGCACAGCACAGAGTAAGTACTGGCATTAGAGCAGCTCAACGCTCGAGTAACAGAATTTCGGTGGAATTAGTTTAGCAGAGAAATTTTTCCAATAACTCTTTACATGAAACTGATTTTTATTTGCTTTGATAACTAATCTACTAAGCCTAATTCTATACTAGTGTTTGAGCGCTTTAGCTTAAGTGCATGTCAATTTACAGACAACTTGACCAAAAATTACAAATTTTGCCGACTTTGCAAAGTGCAACACGGTAAATATTGGGTGTGCTTTTTGAAAGTCTCACTTAGTCATTACGTTACGTAGTATTAGTCACAAATAATAAATTAACTACCAAATATAATCGAACTGTAAATAACCATTAAATGAAATGTACCATTATACAGTAATACCCTGATTTGGTGGGCACAACTTAATCTTAAAAGAAGTTGGATCCTATCTGCCATAGAACCATTGTTTTAGTACACACGAAGCATACATTTCTAGCGAGTTCATACAGAAAGTTTCCAATTCTACAAACAGACACGTTAGGTAATTATAGTTATAGTAAGATTAAACTGAATCATAAATCAGTGTTGAAAAATTTTCCAAGCTTGTCAACAAGCGCATGTCTAAAAGCTTCACAGAGAAATTTACTATCATTGTAGGCCCAACTACATACTAACGTAAATAAGGATCAAGTAAACTATTGCTCCAGAATATGAATCGCAGATACATAAAAACCTTCCGGACTTTTCGCTTCACAAGAAGCGAAAAGTCCGGAAGAATAACACAGACAACGACTAATATCAAATATACTTATCCGAAGAGCACAATATCGCTTGGTAAATACACTACGTATTGAATGTAATAGATAGATTTGCATGAGAGCAAATTTTTGGGAGCCATATGAAATTTTCTCAGACAAGCTTTGTATAAGGTGCTATGTATAAGGAGAGGCACTTAGAACAGCGGTTGGTTTCCAGGCACAGGTGCACCAAACGGATCACTCATCTGGACTCTTTGTTGGGGAAATAAATTAGTCTGCATTGTAGGTTGTTGCATCATGGGTGGCTGCCCGTAAGCCATGGGCTGACCGGCGTACATTGTGGGTTGAGCAAATGGAGGTCTAGGCTGTGTTTGAGGTGCAATCGTGGGACCCATTGTCGAGCCCATTTGGAAATTAGAGCCTCCTGTTTTGACCGTCGGCTTTGGTGGAGTCCACTGATGTCCTCCGCCCGCTGCACCAGGGGCAGGTCGATTTCCAGATACATTTAAATTATCTAGAATGCAGAAAAGTAGTTTAGTAAAAGTTACATTGCCTGAAGACTAGACCACAGCCTTTGTTCTATCTTTTTGTTCATGTTTATGCAAACTTGTACACGACAAAGACATAATCATTGGAGATGTGGTTTGAATACTTGACTAAAGTCACAGCTTAGAGACTAACAGATACCGACTGCCCCAAAATTGCGTAAGTCGATTTTCCAGCGATTTTCATGGCGGCCACTTAGGCCAAAATCATAGGCTTGAAGCCCAAGTCGGATATCTGTTAGTCTCTAAACTGTGCCAAAGTCCTCGTTCTATCTTTTTGTTCACGTTTATGTAAACTTGTGCACGATAAAGACATAGTCATTGGAGATATGGTTTGGAGACTAGACGAAAGTCTTTGTTCTTTCATTTTGTTTAGTTTTCTTGGGAAACTTTCGCATAGTGCAGACATAATCATAGGAGTTTTGGTTTGGAGATTTGGCCTAAGTCTTTTCTCCATGATGCAAATAAGATGAAGTCCAACAATACTTGAATTGCAAACTCACCAATAGACATTGCCACTTTATTGAGACTAGTATGTAGATCGCCTTGATTCACGCCGGGCGGTGATTGGTCAACTTGTGTTTGCTGTTTGTTCATTGGTTGAAGTATTTGTGAGTTACCACTTAGAAAATCCCCAGCAAACAAATTACCACCAGCTGGAGCTAAAAACAAAGCAACAGTAAAAATACTAAATAAGTTAGTTGATTCCTATGCAGAGAGCTGCATACAAAAATTTTCCAACATTTGCTTTCAATAAGTATAGGTTATCATATGAGGGGCAAGGCAATACCAGTCCTAATTATGATAACCTGTTTATTACATACTTCGCCAAGGTCACAAAAATAGCCACAAATATAGCACGACAAAAAACAATAAATATCAATTCCAAAATACCATACATCTCACCAGTTTGATTAGGACCAGGACTCCATGGGCTGGGCTGAGCAGATCCAAAGCCTCCTGACAAATCAGACTGAGCAGTTCCAGGAAATGAAGGAGTCCCACCAAAATTTGATGAGAACCCATCAGCTGCAGGCTAAATGAAAAAGCACAAATATATGATTACAATATTTGAGCAAAAAAATTGCAATATATTTTCTTAACCAAAAACTTCATTTTTGTTGACTTAAATGAAGTTTATCGAGATAAAACACCAGCATATATAATCTGACAAACAGAGTTACCTTTGGTGCTGCAAAAACTTGGTGTAATTCAAGTAAGTCATTGTTATTGGTTGTTGTTTGGTTGGTGTGATTTGCAGCCGTGTTCGACTCAAATGCCGTACTCCAGGCATCTTGTCGATGAGATGGTGTTTGTCTGGGAGGAGCTGCTTGTAAAATAACTTCCTGCTGTTTTTTCGTTTCCTGAAAACAAACCATGTCAAAATATATCAGAGCTACTGAAGATATAGTTTAAAGATTTGAACAAAGTCTTTGAACTACCATTTTGTTCATGCTTGTGTAAGCTTGTGCATGGTAAAGATATAGTCATTGTTGACATGGTTTGGAGACTTGACTGAAGTCTTTGTTCTATCTTTTTTGTTCATGTTTATGCAAACTTGTGCACAGTGAAGACATAGTTATTTTTATATATAGTTTGGAAACTTAACCAAATTTCTTGTTCTACCACTCTACTACCTCGTGTTTATGCAAACTTGTGCAGGGTGAAGACATAGTCATTGGAGACATGATTTGGAGACTTGACCAAAGTCTTTGTTCTACCTTTTTGTTCATGTTTATGCAAACTTGTGCCTAGTGAAAACATAGTCATTGGAGATATATATGATTGGGACACTTGACCAAAGTCTTTGTTCTACCTTTTTGTTCATGTTTACATAAACTTGTGCCCACGGTGAAGACATAGTCATCGGAGATATGGTTTGGAGACTTGACCAAGTCAGTTTTGAAACAAAAAGACCATCATAAGTAACAAACTACCTTGAAAGACTTTAATCTTTCTTCTTCTTCTTTAATCAACTCATCCTTTTTATAGTCCTCAAATTTGATTGGATTATTTAAACTTTCTGTTGTTAATTGGGGCACGTTAATTGGCTGTAAGTTGGGATGTCTAGAAATATAGAACAATGATCTTCAAATACTGGTACTTCACTTGTTTCGTTTCATTGATAAAGAAATTCTTACTTGGATGAGGCAACTGGAATTTTTCCTTTTTCTAAGGACTGATAATGATTTTCTAATGCTTCAATGAGACTGCTTGGAGCCTAAACAAAGGTCAGGGATTGTACATATTTTTGAGTCATTTAAAGAAGAATTGTAATACAGTGTATCTTCTCATACAAAAACTTCATCTTCATTGATTTAAAGTGTCTATATATCAAGGTCAGGGATTGTACATATTTGTAATATTTGAGTAATTCAAAGAAGAATTGTAATACATCTCATTATGCAAAAACTTCATCTTCATTGATTTAAAGTGTTGATATCAAGGTCAGGGATTGTACATATTCACAATATTTGAGTTCTTTATAGGAATATTGTAATATATCTTCTTATACAACAACTTCATCTTCACTGATTTAAAATGTCTATATCAAGGTCAGGGATTGTTCGTATTCATACTATTTGAGTCATTTCAAGAAGAACTGTAATATATCTTCTTATGCAAAAACTTCATTTTCATTGATTTAAAGTGTTTATACCAAAGTCTCAGATTACACATTTATATTCTCTGGCCCAAAAATATGCAATAGTATATGAATATGATATTACCTTATTCAGATCAGGAATGTCTGTTGGGTTAATTCCAACATCCTGAAATATAAAGTCAAAGTTTACACAAACCACTAAAAACAAAACCAAATTACACTTTAGAGATAAAAATCAGATAACATCCCTACCTCAGCGATTTTGAGAAACTCTTTAACACTATCCATCCTCGACAAGAATTTTCTGTATATTTCTAAAGCTTCTTTACAATTTTTCTTGTTCATTTCAAAATATTTTTCTATAGAACAATGAATCAAAATAGTGTGAAGTATAGAAATGAACAACTGTCTGGCATTTGACATAGCCTGGGGGGGCACGTACCTAACAAGTTGATCATCCCATCATTATAACATGCAAACAGCTTGACTAGATCCTGAAAAGTAAATTCGAGGAATTCTAACTCAGCCAAAGTAAACACAAAAAAACAAATATAGTGCCTATTTCATGCTGTATTTACTAATAACTGAAAGCAAGAAATAGCAAAAAAAGGAAAAACTCACCTTGAATAACATGACAAATGCATTGTTTATTACACCATTTCCCAATTCAACAGACTGAACCTAAAATATATATAAATATATTTCTATTAAAATCATGTTTACATTCTATTTAATTAAGCAATGTTCATAGAACAATGTGAGGAGATTTCAATACAGTGCAAGCACAGCTTTAACTAAGAGCAAAATGGTCAACAAGGAGTTCATACTACTTGCTGAAACAAATGCCATTTGGTGGGCATTCACTTACATCAACTTCCAGCAAAGCATCGACCTGCTGTTGGATCTGTGGTAGAGCTTTAAGAAGCTAGAAAAAATCCCTGATGTGAACATTTTTTGAATGACAAACTGACTTAATATACCAAACATGCATTTGATGAAAGGGCAGTACATATGGCAAATATACTACCTCCACACACGACTAGAATTCAAGCAAAATACCTTTGGAGTGTCCATTTTTCTTATACGTCCGTTAGGTCTACAATAAGACAAAACATGACAGACACACTAATATATTTTCAGTGTTTCAGATGTGGCACTTAGTCAGGGGCGGCGCTCAATCGAGGGTGGCGCTCTTTAAATATATTTGGTTTCTGCTTCGTTCGTTATTTTCAACACTGAGATGAATGAAAGCAACGAAACAGCCGGACATTGTGAACAAGAAGATGCTTGTTGGTAAAGTTCCAATAGAATTGTCCTGCTTGATGAATAATTAGTGCGGTGCTTATTCGGGGGGGGGGAGCGCTCAAAGGAATAAATACAGTGTCTACCTACCATATTGCTACTAAATGAGTTGCAAGGCAAACAAGATAGATAGCTACGTACCCACGAGCAACTCTACAAAAATCATAACCAGCGTCTGCATAGGTATGAGCTTTTTTTGTGAGGTACATAGAATATCGTCTGATAAATGTTGACATATCATAGCCTGAAAAGAAAAACATCATCACTACTTCCTTGCATTCAATAAAAATCAGCAAATTTGCAAGAGCAGACAAATATTTTATCATTAGCTGCTATTACGAGCATAGTCTGATGTCTTAAATCCTTCTCTTAGTTAGTAAATACTGAGCCTTTTAACATACCCATAACTCCAGACTTGTCTAGAAAACCCTCTAATTGCCATAACGCTGTTCTTGATGCCAAATATTGAAGAAATCTCTAAAAATTGCATAAAGCTGAGACTTATACCTAGTTTACATGCAAAAGTAAGTTCTTTTGACAACAATCCATTTCAAACTGAAAATAAATTTTTGCCAGCTTTGTCATGACTTCACCCTGTCTAATAAACACATAATTTTTCTCACAAGGACAAGCCTCTTGCCATTTAATTTGTTACCCCAGCTATCTTTTCCGCAATCTTTTAAAACTGTATGTGTTAAATGTCGGACATGTCGTCCGTTGTCCAGTCTTGTTGATAACACATGTTGTAAGTAAGTAGAGGCTGACTCGCAGACTACTCTTTTTATTTTCAGATTTCAGTGCAAAGATTACTATAAGTGGTCTTGAACTAGTTAGTGTGTAGTGTGCTTGTGCGTACAGTTTTTGCCTCAGAGAGTGACGAAATAACCTCTATCTTACATATAATGTATATTGCATATTTGTTTATTTATGTATGTATATATTAACATATATTTTGGGTACCCTGTAAATGGAGCAATGTGCTCTGTAGGG
>JAOBYK010132237.1:0-20718 GCA_025434845.1 Phenganax subtilis | reverse complement strand
TTTGAAAAAGAAACTAAAAGAAAAGACAAAATAGTAAGACTTAGACAAGAACTTAGTGATGCAAATCAGGATCTGAACTCTACCAATGAAGCCTTAAAAAGACTCCACGAAGAAGAATTGAACTTCTCTAGAGAACCTGTTTTGGATGACTACTACAAACCTTCAAAAGAAATGCAGGAGTATCAACACGTCACACCCGGTATTTTAGGAGCCTTGGGAGGTTAGGCTCTAGGAAAAACTATAAGTTATGTTGTATAATAAATGAGAAAAGAAACAATAGTAACTCATTTAAAATCTGGATGGATTGAAGTGTTTCCAAGTATTTCAAAAGCAGCTGAGTTTCTTGGAGTTAGTTCTAGAGCTATCATAACGGCTTATAACAAGAAAATAGACCTAGGTGTTCCAGGTGAATTATGCAAAGTTAATTTTGTCGAGTCAGCGAAAACAAGTCCGGACGTGTCTAGACAAGTTTAAACAACTGTGTAACATAATATATTACGTTACACAATTGACTTTTTTTTTCT
This sequence comes from Phenganax subtilis, assembly GCA_025434845.1. Taxonomy (NCBI): domain Eukaryota; kingdom Metazoa; phylum Cnidaria; class Anthozoa; order Malacalcyonacea; family Clavulariidae; genus Phenganax; species Phenganax subtilis. The sequence goes on along the minus strand of JAOBYK010132237.1, from coordinate 20,194 downwards.
AAGTTTGTTTGAGTTTATAGTGATCTATTGATAATGTATTTATCTCATCTGGCGATATTATCCTTTTGTCATCATCAGCGCTTAAAGCAACTTTACTCACTGTTTATGAGAACAAATTGTGTTTTCTATGTCTTATCGTATTCATTGACCTTTTTACAGGAATACTGTTGTTAATACAGTTTCTATAATGTTCTAGTCTTAAAGTTTCATCTACGACTGATTTCGTTATACCTTTACATTTCTTAACTTCAGAAGGGTCCTCTTTTTGATAAGCATATAATTTTGGCCTAGGTCCTACTAATTCTATAATTTGAGTACCACCACACTCATGTTTGAAGAATCCAGGAACTTTCTTGTTAAGCCCTTTCTTTATGTGAGGATTATCTGTTAGTATTACAGATGTGTCAAACCATTTTTCTAGATCTGGAGAAATGTCCCGGTAAAAGTCTTCCGTTTCAATTTCATGAAGTAAGGAATCTGTATCTGTTAGTCGAAGTCTTGCTTTGTCACCATATTTTCGTTTGATATGATTATAATGAAAGTCATACATAAGAGACTTGGATAAATCTAATATACCCGTGCCCACATAAATAGCTTTGTCTAGGACCACTTTGGTTTATAACTATGAATTCCAACTAATTCTTCTTTAAATATTGTCTTAGATTTAAACTGAGATTTCTTTGTTAATATATCAACCCTCTGTTCTTTGCTGATTAATTCAAAATTAATTTTATTTCGAGCATTCTCCATTGTCTTACCAAATACTGAATTATTCATAAGTTTGAAGAAATCCTGTTCGAATTTATTTTTTGCTGCAGCTCTAAGACTTGTGATCTTCTCTATATAAGGTTTTAACCACGCTGATTCATAAAATTTTATTCCTCTGTTAATCTTCTTGATAACTAATCTTAATTCTATATACTTTTTCAAGGCAGCGTGGTGGTGAACCACATAATTTTTCTTATGATTTAGAGTAGGTACAAGATTTTCTATCATAACTCCTTCTTCTAGTCTAGTCGTAATTTTCTCAGGTGCTAGCGGATAATCGTTATGAAGATCATGAAGACTCTCAGGATAATCCAGGTCTACATCCAGATAACATCCTTGACCCTCGGGAAGACTTTGCCAATTTTCAAGTTCTGATTGTGACATACACTCAAATCCATGAGTAGCAAGTAGTTGCTCCATAGCCCACCCATACAGATTGTTTGCGTCCAAGTAGACTATATAAATACTAGATAAATTTGGGTCATAATCTTGAAGATACTTGTTGTTTGCTTTGATGTGTCTTTTTGAAATCATAGATACTCCCCCCCGTATACAGTTTTCTATCATGAGATACATATTCTCCTTATCTAGAAGTTCTAATCTTACACCAGTAAACTTTAACATAGCATCCCAAGATAAACCAGGAGCTGTAAAGTAATGTGCAGCGTCTAATTTGTAATGTTTCAGACAAACATTTCTAAATTCTTCAAAAACATCCGCCAAAAGTATAACATCTGTTTTCAAGTATAAATCACGATAATTTTGTAATGAATTCATGTTAAAAGTTTTCCAAACTTCTTGTGCACGAGAGTAATCTTCATCAGAAATAGGCTCTTCATTCAGTTTGGAGTAAAATGCTTCTCTAGGTGGTAAACTCGAGTTCTTGAGTATGTGAAAACTACTTACGTAATCAAAAAGGGTAAACCCCTTTTCTTGAAAGTAATTCCGCGTGATCTGGATGAAACCTCTTAAGACAATGTAAGCTATCTTTTGTTAGGTTGTTTACTAGTGAACTTAGACTAGACGCTATAAATTTAAATGAATCTATAAATCTCAGTTGTTGAGAAATTGTTCTACCATCTTTGTTGTCTACTGGAACATATTTTGTAAAACTTATATATTTCTCTCCTGTTTTTGGAATACAATTGACTTGACCCGGTGTATTGTATAAAGGTTTTATGGATAAATGAGAATCATAACCTTCTAAATTATGAAACACAACCGGAATAATATTTGACCTCCTCAACATCGGGTTACAATGATTATGCGCAGCACCTCTGTATTTTCCTGTAAAATGACAGTGATCTCTGACTTTGTCCAGATCATATTCACCTGTGTCCTTTTTGTAATTACTTTTATACCCAAAATGTCTTCCACAAATATGACATGCTTCAGATTGATCAAAGGCATGTTTATCTTTTTCTGTAAATATCATTTTCTTTGGACGTTTGTAAAACCTTTTGTAAATAGTTCTAGCTTCCACTTCTACATCTTCAACAAACATCTCTTCAACAGTTTTTTGGTTGTTAGAATCATGGGTGTAACTACACAGTTTTGGTTCATAAATGGAATCATCAAAACATTTTATCAAATAACAGTAACCACTAGGAATGTGTTGTTGGTCCTGAATTGTGTTTTGACCTAATTTGTTTTCAATAGGTTTTGTAATACATTCAAAGTCTGCATAAATGGTAAATGGTATACTAAATTGCTTTGCATAGTTCTTAAAGCTTATAAATGTGTTTGGTTCTGGATAAACTGCTTTTGTAGGCACATGTTTACTACAGTCTTTTCTGTGTTCTTCGTGTTTTTCTTGAGTATAATAATGGTTCATGCAATATCTACAAGGATAATAATTTACTTTTTTATTACCTAATGATGAACTTAATAATCTACTAATGTTACTTATGGCTATGTAATGTTTATTTTCTAAAAGTAATAGATCAATGTCAGGATCGTTATGCATTTTTAAGATGGGAAAAACTCCATCTGTTTCATTATAACCAAACAAACTTATATTTATGTTATTATTGTTTTCAAATTTCTTATTTTTGGGATTAATGGTTGCCCTTCTTATTTGAAATATGCTTTGGGGTAGGAACGTATGCAGAACCTTTTAGAGGCTTATATTTCGCCGTATGAATATCTAATGCTAATATTCTATCAAATTCCCAACCAGAACCTTTTTTCCTCTCCTCTAAGAATTCTTCCACCATGATGTCCACCATTTCTTCATAAATAAGATCTATGTCTGATCCAAGTAATATTCTATGATATTTTGAACTAAAGTAACCCTTTTCTCGTTCTATGACATCATCTGTAAGTGGATCTCTTTTTACCATTCTACAAACTAATATGAGCTCCACCTTGTTATTCCGAAATGTGTCTAGAAGCTCAACCACTTTGTATTTAACATTGAATAATAACCAAGTTTTAGGATCATCAAAATTTCTATAGTAATCTTCATCTTTGAAATATAATTTATAAGTTTTTAGTCTACCCTTCATAGCAGTTTCTAGTAAACTCTAAAATTAACTCCTCATCCTGCTCCTGTTTATATAGTTTCATAATTTTACTATTCATTTGCGTATAAGTGTCGTAAACTTTTATTTTGATAGGTTCTGGAATTAAGGCTACAAGCCAGTCATAAAACTCATTCAATCTTTTCTTGGCAAGCTGTTTTTTTGTTATTGGAGGGAGAGTAGATTTTGGTGTTGTATATTTTGTAAGTTTCAAAGGCTCTACACCAATATCCGTGATAGGTCTATCAAGCAGGTGTGTCATTCTTGAATGAGGTTTTGTTCTTGACTTTGGAATAGGTCTTTCATCAGGTTTTGTTCTTGGCTTTGGAATAGGTCTTTCATCAGGTTTTGTTCTTGGCTTTGGAATAGGTCTTTCAACAGGTTTTGTTCTTGGCTTTGGAATAGGTCTTTCAACAGGTTTTGTAAGTAAATAGCTAATTCTTTTATTCTTAAGTTGATTTGTTTTATCTTGAAATTTGATAAGTTTATCCTTAGAAAGTTTAATATATTCAGGATCCTTAACCTTTGAATTCTTAATAGATGACATCATCAATTTTTCTTGTTTCTCTCGTCTTTGAATCACCGCATCAAGTCTTTTCATTTCTAGTTTCTCTTTCTCTGGGTCTTGTATTTTCTTGGATTGTCTCGGAAGTGGCTTTGGTTTAAAATCTTTAATTTGCTTTTGTATATTCTCTGTAGTAGACTTTTTCATAATTTCTTTTTGTTGCTCTGGATTTTTATAACTCAATTTCTCTAAGAGCTTCTTTGTATCAAAAACTGCTTCTCTTCTTTTTTGGACTAAGTTTTTTCTATCAGTCATGGAATTCTTCTTAATATCTCTCCAAATATTTTTTTCTTCTCTTAATTGTTTTGTCTCTTCATTAAATTTCTTAAGTTCTTTTGTACTGGAATTTCTCTCATCAGAATTACGTTTTAAAGAGTATACTTGTTTAGCCATCTCTCTATATAAGTTATCTCTATCTTTTGCTTCTTGACGTAAATTTTTTTCGGTATATTTTGACGAATTAATTACAATATCTTCAGCTTCAATTTTTATATTTATTGCTCTTTTAGCGTTGTTAAGACCTTTGTTTAATTTTCTCTTTTTCTCGGCAGCTCTTCTACGATCTCCAATTTCAATATTTTTTTGTTTTGCTTTTTGCTGACGTTGCTGTTTTCCCTTATACATAATTTGTCCAACTGATTGACTTGTATTATCTTGTTTTGATTTAATCTCTGTTGGAGTCGCTTCCTTAGTATATTTTTCACGAAGTGTAGGTCTTGGCTTTGGAAACCTAACATTTTGAATTTTATCAATAAGTTTATAACCTCCAAATCTCGCCATATTTTTAAAATCCTCTGGTGTATACACATAATCCTTATTTTTTATACGTCCTCCTTTAGTCATTAAATTTTTAATATCCTTTAGTTTTATTTCTCTCTTCCTTTTTTGTTCGAAAATTGGAATTTTTTGCTTTGAGATCATTCTGTTTAATATCTCCTTATTCTCTTGTTGTGAACTCTTACTACGAGCAATTCGTTTTTTCTGTTTTAGTTTGTTCTCATATTTTTCTCCTTCCTTCAAAAGATCTTGAATATCAATAGGTAAATAATTTTGTTGCTGTGAATTTTTCATTCTGTTTATATATATAGTTGTGACGTTTTTTTTCAAAAAGTTTCAATTTTTGATTCTGTGCAATTTGTGACATTTCAAAGACTTGTACTGTGTTTACAACTTTTATACACAGTTTCAACCAATCAAAACACTATATATAAACATGCTCGGACATGTCTAAACTAATTATAGAAATAACATCTTTAAAACTCTAATATTAATTTAAACATTTAAACGTGTCTAGATTTGTCTCAAAACCCTTGTTTATGCTCAAATCTAATTTTTGATCGACAGGTTTGCGCAAAGAAGTGTTTGAACTCGTTTAGTATAATTAGTATAAGATTTTGATTGTTAATTATTTCGATGTTCACACATCAGTAATTTTTCGATTGGGAGGTTATAGCTCATCAGCATAAAAAGGGGGCGTGGTCGAAATGTCCCAGAACCCTTCTTTTCTTTTTACTGATTTATAAAACATGAAGGAAAAGTGTATACACCACAGAATTTAAAGAATATGGAGAAATTTGAAAACCGGAAAAGTATTGATAAAATTCAAAATTTTACACGCCCTAAACATAAACAAAAGCCTACGCTTCGTGAAAAATATGCTAAAGAATTAGAACCTAAGGAATTTAAACCAAAACAGGTAAATTTAAGTTTATCACTTGGTCAAATTATGCAAAAAAGAAAACTGGAGCGTCAACAAAAAGTGAAACAGAAGATTGCTGAAATCGGAGATCGTAGAAGAGCTTCTGAAAGTAAGAAAAAATTGAATCAAGATCTTAATAATGCAAAAAAAGCAATTAATATGAAAAATGAGGCAGACGATATTGTAATTACCACATCAAAATATACCAAGAAAAATTTACGTCAAGAAGCAAAAGATAGAGATAACTTATATAGAGAGATGTCAAAGCAAGTATACTCTTCAAAACGTAACTCTGACGAAAGAATTTTCAAGACAAATGAACTTAAGAAATTTAAGGAGGAAACAAAACAAATAAGACAAGAAGCAAATATTTGGATAGAAATTAAAAGAAATTCCATGACAGATAGGAAAAACTTAGTACAAAAAAGACGGGAGGCTATTTTTGACACAAAAAAGGCTCTTAAAGAACTTGACTATAAAAAAGCAGAACAACAAAAAGAAATTTTGAAGAAATCTACAACGGAGAATATTCAAAAACAAATAAGTCATTTTAAACCAATACCACCTCCAAGACAACCAAAGAAAGTACAAAATATAGAAAAAGAAAAACTAGAAATAAAGAGACTTGATGATGAAATTAAAAGACTAGCGAGGCAAAAAAAATTGATGACATCCTCAATTAAGAATTCAAAGGTTAAGGATCCCGAATATATTAAACTTTCTAAGAGTAAACTTATCAAATTTCAAGATAAGACAAATCAACTTAAAAATAAGTTAATGATATTAACAAATCAAAAACCTACTCCAAAACCAAAAACAAAATTACCAATTCAAGGACCCGTTCCAAAACCAAGAACAAAATGCCTGAATAAAGACCTGTTTCAAAACCAAGAACAAAACTGCCTGAACAAAGACCTGTTCCAAAACCAAGAACAAAACTGCCTGAACAAAGACCTGTTCCAAAACCAAGAACAAAATCGCCTGAACAAAGACCTGTTCCAAAACCAAGAACAAAACTGCCTGAACAAAGACCTGTTTCAAAACCTAGATCAAAAATAATCAACCAAAGTTTACTTAAACCAGAAAAGGACCTGATTTTAGAGTTACTAGAAACTGCTATGAAGGGTAGACTAAAAACTTATAAATTAGATTTCAAAGATAAAGATGACTATAGAAATTTTGATGATCCTAAAACTTGGTTATTATTCAATGTTAAATACAAAGTGGTTGAGCTTCTAAACACACTTCAGAATAACAAGGTGGAGCTCGTATTAGTTTGTAAAATGGTAAAGGAGATCCAATTACAGATGACATCTTAGAACAAGAAAAGGGTTACTTTAGTTCAACATATCATAGAATATTACCTGGATCAGACATAGATCTTATTTATGAAGAAATGGTGGACATCATCGTGGAAGAATTCTTAGAGGTGAGGAAAAAGGGTTCGGGTTGGGAATTTTACAGAATATTAGGATTAGATATTCATTTGGCGAAATATAAACCTACAAAAGGTTCTTCATACTTTCCTACCACAAAGTGTATTGCAGATAAGAAGGCCACCATTAACCCAAAAAATAATTTCATCAATACATAAACAAACAAACTAGACCAACAATGATTTAAATGCGCTGTTTCCATAGCACTGTTTACGAAGCCGGGTGATAAAAATCGTGAAAGAATAACAAAGAGTCTTGCTGAGTCACCAAAATCTCTGGATTGTACGGGTATCAGGTTTCCTACCCCAGTGGAGGATATTAAGAAATTTGAAAAGAATAATAACATAAAAATAAGTTTGTTTGGTTATAAAGAAACTGATGGAGTTTTCCCCACGTCACAAATGCAAGGAGATCCTGACATTGATCTCTTACTTTTAGACGATAAACATTACACACTTAAAAGTAGCATTAGTAGATTATTTAGTTCATCATTTTCTAATAAAAAAGTAAAACATTATCCTTGTAGAAATTGCTTACATCATTCTTATACCCTACATAAATTCAAAGAACACAAAAATGGTTGTGAAAAACATAAACCTACAAAAGCAGTTTATCCAGAACCCAACACGTTTATAAGCTTTAAGAATTACGAAAATCAATTTGAGATACCATTTACCATTTATGCAGACTTTGAATGTATTACAAAACCTATTGAAAACAAATTAGGTCAAAACACAATTCAGTACCAACAACACATTCCTAGTGGTTACTGTTATTTGATAAAATGTTTTGATGATTCCATTTCTGAACCAAAAATGCATAGTTACACCTACGATCCTAACAACCCAAAAACTGTTGAAGAGATGTTTGTTGAAGCTATAGAAGCAGAAGCAAGAAATATTTACAAAAGATTTTACAAAAGTCCAAAGAAAATGATATTTTCAGAAAAAGATAAACATGACTTTAACCAATCTGAAGCATGTCATATTTGTGAAAAACATTTTGGGTATAAAAGTAATAACAAAAATGGTAATAATGAATGTAGTCTGGACAAAGTCAGAGATCACTGTCATTTTACAGGAAAGTACAGAGGTGCTGCGTAGAATTATTGTAACTTGATCTTGAAAAGGTTAAATATTATTCCTGTTGTGTTTCACAATTTAGAAGGATATGACTCTCATATATTCATAAAACCTTTAAACAATACACCAGGTCAAGTCAGCTGTATTCCAAAAACAGGAGAGAAATATATAAGTTTTACAAAATATGTTTCGGTAGACAACAAACATTGTAGAACAATTTCTCAACAACTGAAATTTATAGATTCATTTAAATTTATGGGGGCTAGTCTAAGTTTATTAGTGAATGATTTAACACAAGATAATTTACATTGTCTTAGGAGGTTTTATCCAGATCACACTAAATTACTTTCAAGAAAAGGGTTTACCCTTATGATTACAGAAGTAGTTTTGACATACTCAAGAACTAGAGTTTACCACCTAAAGAAGCATTTTACTCCAAACTGAATGAAGAGCCTATTTCTGATGAAGATTACTCTCATGCACAAGAAGTTTGAAAAACTTTTAACAGGAATTCATTACAAGATTATCATGATTTATACTTGAAAACGGATGTTGTACCTTTGGCGGATGTTTTTGAAGAATTTAAAAAGGTTTGTCTTAAAAATTACAAATTAGACCCCGCGCGTTACTTTACAGCTCCCGGTTTATCCTGGGATGCATTCTTAAAGTTTACTGGTGTAAAATTAGAACTTCTAGATAAGGATAATATGTATCTCATGATATAAAAAGGTATACGGGGAGGAGTATCTTTGATTACAAAAAGATACATCGAAGCAAACAACAAGTATCTTCCAGATTATGACCCAACTTTACCTAGTATTTATATACCCTACTTGGATGCAAACAATTTGTATGGGTAGACTATGTCACTATGTCTTCCTGCTCACGGACTTGAGTGGATGGCACCATCAGAACTTGAACATTGGCAAAGTCTTCCCGAGGGTCAAGGTTGTTTTCTGGAGGTAGACCTGGACTATCCTGAGAGTCTTCATGATCTTCATAACGATTATCCGCTAGCACCCGAAAAAATCAAGACTTGGCTAGATGAAGAAATTACAATATAAAAACTTCTACCTACTCTAAATAATAAGAAAAATTATGTAGTTCACCATGTTGTCCTGAAGAACTATCTAGAAAAAGGTTTAACTATAAGAAAAATTCACAGAGGAGTAAAATTCTATGAATCGGCATTTTTAAAACCTTATATAGAGAAGAATACAAATCTTAGAGTTGCATCAAAGAATAAATTCGAAAAGGATTTCTTCAAACTTCTGAATAATTCAGTATTTGGTAAGACAATGGAGAATGTTCGAAATAGAATAAATTTTGAATTAACTAACAAAGAATGTAGGGTTGATAAATTAACAAAGAAACCTCAGTTTAAATCTTGTACAATATTTGAAGAAGAATTAGTTGGAATTCATAGTTATAAAACAAAAGTGGTTCTAAACAAACCTATTTATGTAGGTGCGGCTATCTTAAATTTAGCCAAGAGTCTCATGTATGACTTTCATTATAATTATATCAAACAAAAATATGGTGACAAAGCAAGACTTGGACTCACAGATACAGATTCCTTACTTTATGAAATTGAAACGAACGACTTTTACCAGGATATTTCCCCAGATCTAGAAAAATGGTTTGATACGTCAGATATAGTTACTGACAATCCTTACATCAAGAAGGGTCTCTGCAAAAAAATCCCCGGACTCTTCAAAGATGAGTGTGGGGGTACTCAAATTACAAAATTTGTAGGACTTAGACCAAAAGTATATGCTTATCAAAAAGAAGACTCTTCTGAAGTTAAGAAATGTAAGGGCATAAAGAAATCAGTCGTAGATAAAACTTTAAGACTAGAACATTATAGAAACTGTATTAACGATGGCATTGATGTAAAAAGGTCTATGAATACGATAATACAAAGAAAACATAGTTTGTTCTCAGAGACGGTGAGTAAAGTTGCTTTGAGTGCTGATGATGACAAAAGGATAATATTGGCAGATAAGATAAACACATTATCAATAGGTCATTATAAACTCAGACAAACTTAAAAAAGCCAATTGTGTAACCTGACCCGTCTCGGAGACGGGATAGCTTAAGTTACACAATTGTTTAATCTTATCTAGACACGTCCGGACTTGTTTTCGCTGACTCAACAAAATTAACTTTGTATAATTCTTCTCGAACACTTAGGTCTATTTTCTTGTTATAAGCAGTTCTGATAGCTCTTGAACTAACTCCAAGAAATTCTGCTGCTTTTGAAATACTTGGGAATACTTCTATCCACCCAGAATTTAAATGAGTTATTCTTGTTTCTCTCTTCATTTATTAAACAACATAACTTATAGTTTTTCCTAGAGCCCAACCTCCCAAGACTCCTAAAATATCGGATGCGACGTGGTGATACTCTTGCATTTCTTTTGAAGGTCTATAGTAGTCATCCAAAACAGGTTCTCTTTGAAAGTTTAATTCTTCTTCATGGAGTCTTTTTAAGGCTTCATTGGTAGAATTCAGATCCTGATTTGCATCACTAAGTTCTTGTCTAAGTCTGACAATCTTGTCTTTACTTATAGTTTTTTTTTCAAACCACGTTTCTTTTTCAACAGCAAGTTTTTCTAATGCTAAGTTGTGTCTTTTCATTACTTTTTCGTAGTCATTATGGTTCAATTTACTGAATAAAAATCCAGCTCCTGCAAAAGCAAATGCGTTGAAGATTCCTCCAAATAATGTTCAGGTCATTTATTTGTTGTCTATTTTTTCAGGAATTTTTTTTTGTCTTCGAGGTATTTTAAAATAACAGATCCAACCATCACAGCTCCTGCTAACTTTAAAGTTCCATTCAAATTTTGAGGTGTACCAAGCGGTTCTCCTACTATTTTTTTACTTGTCATAGAAACTCCGACAGCCGCCAAAGTTAAGACAGCTGCATTATAAATTTGATTAATAGTTTTAGTCTCATTACCGCTCATTTATTTAATAACTTTTTCTTATTTTTTTTCAGTCAAAAGTGTCTAAAATTGTTTTTGACTTAGGTTCTTCTTTTTCTACAACAGAACTGACAGCTTCGCTGACAGGACTTTTGTTTTTTATTACTTTTGAAGGCTTGTAGTTCATGTAACAAAATCGTCCAATAATAGAGATCACACCGATAGCAGGGAAATATCCATAAGTGACACTGTCATTTTTAAGTTCTTCTTGAAGTTTCTTTTTCGCTTCTTTCGTTTTTTTATACAATTTTGCCAATTTTTTACGCGCTTCTACTTTCTTTGGATCTTTCACTTTGTTTTTAGTGGTAAGTTGTTCTTTTTGCGTAACAACTTGTACTTTTTGCGTAACGTTCGACTCATTACTACTCATTTATTATATAATTTTTACTATAAATTTACTTAGAATTCGACCGGCTGAATTTATAGTAAAAACATAGTAGTAAAAGTCTACTAAGAATTTGACCAAGTAAATTTTAAACAACTTTATAGAAAAAACATAGAAAAAAAGTTTTACTGTATTTCTCGTTAAAATTCGATCGGTTGAATTCATAGTAAAAACGCAGAAGAACGTGTTTAAACTTGCTAAGATACTGTTTCGACGGCAACATTTAAATTAGACTAATTTCCGTAATTACCTCCAGCTGTTTTTCTCATTTGAATATAAAACATAACCACATCATTAATGTTTCTGACTTGATCTTTAAGATAAAATGAAATATTTAATGGAACAGCCTGATAGCCACCAAAATTTAATCTATTTTTATCAGTAATGTCTACTGTTTTTATGACTTTTCGTTGTTTAGATTTATTTTTCATAAGTATAAAAGTTGAGTACTCAACGCTAGTGTTTGTAATAACAGTGTCATTGTCAAATGTATGCTTCAACAAGGTTACTTTTGTCTTGTCATTTACATCTGGAAGATAAATTGAACTCATTGGATATCCACTGTTCAACGTTTTTGGTATACTATAACTAACTATTCCATGTAAACCTCTATATGAAAAATTATACAAGTATGTTCTAGCAATACCAGGTTTAGCTGACCCGTCTTTGAGACTGGTCAGCTCTGGTATATAACCATAATTTAAAGTCATTTATTTAATGCATTTAGTTTCTAAACAAATTCTCAAAATTGTCTCATTTTTGTAGTTTGTTTGTGGATTATATTTTTTAAGCTTAACAGACAACAACAAAATCTCACTAGGATTACTAAAGTAATCAACAAGGTCAAATGACTTGTTTATAACGAATACATGATTTCCATTTGGCTTTCCAAAATAATTTTTATTATCATGTCTTTTGGTTAGTCCACGATAGTTTCCAAACATATAAATTGGGTCTCCTAGATTAAATTCCTGCTTAGATTTGTCTTTTTTGACAACGACTAACTTGTAGTGAATTTGAAAATCACCATGTAAAGTACTATTAGTATCAATGGTATGAGTTTGAATAGTTAACTTGCTACTTTTGTTACATAGGTTTTCAACAAAAAGAAAACTCAATGGAATTCCATTGAGTAACTTAGCAGGTCCTGCCCAAGCAGATGTTAATTCATTAAAAATCAAATCAAAATATAGTTTTTCTGTCAGTGATGTTTGTATTTGCGTATAACCATAATTCAAAGTCATTTATTTAGAGTATAAATCTTGAAACAAGTATTCCAAATATTAACATTACTCCTGCGTTGGTTATGTGATCTCCATCTAAATGTTTAGCCTGTGTAGTATCTGGTTTAAGTTGCATAATGTCTGGTTTAGGCCGCATAAAGCCTGGTTTAGGTTGCGTAACAACTGGTTTAATCCGCGTAATATTTGGTTTAAACCACGTAACAACTTGATTAAATTTTTCGTTTTTACCAAATTTCATACTCGCTGTAGCAGTTGTTAAAGTATTATTAAACCCTTCTATTGTCGTATCTAAAATAATTAAATTTGATGGAATTAAAATTAACCCAGGGCTAATCACCATATTTAAAACTACATTTGTGTCTTGAATTGCTCTTCTCATATTACTTATTGTTACAGTCTGATCATCTTTCACTATGGTATCTTGTACAAGCTTATGAAAGACGTCTTGCGTTTGTGAACTCTTGGCTCCTTTATTCACAATGGACCACCTCGTTTTGCCTGAGATCCAAGTATGCTGTATACATAACTTTCTATTGCTTGTTGTAAGAGTTTTTGTCCAATTTGCGTAAGACCATCAGAAGTCGACTTTATAAATGACTTGAAGTCATTTGATTCATTTCTTGGAACTACTTTATCAACGTATTCATATCCAATTCCAACAGTTCCCGTCGATCTATTATTCTTACGAAACACGGAATGATATTTTCTAACTTCTGGATGTTTTTCTAAAAATCTAGAAATTGTTTCATGAGTATGTTTTAGTTTATACTTCCAAATCTTCTTAGTAGGTATACTTTTTTGTACAAGTTTTATATCATTTTTGGTGACGTAAGCACTTATAGTTTGTTAGGGTATCTTAAGAACCTCTTCATATGACAACAAAAATACTACTTACTAGTACTTGAAATAATTCTAGGCTGACCTCTTGTGTTGATGTCTTCTATACTCATCCCTGATTTGTATGATAAAACATAAGCAGCAACTAAACTTGTAAAATATGGATCTGCAACATAAAAGTGTGAAGCGGGTGCTTCGTTTTCGAATTTTGCTTTACTGATGTCTGAAATGTTGTTTGAGTTTTCCCACTTGATGTCAAGTGGTTTAAGTTTGCACTTAAAGCTATCATTATCATTTACATAAATCTCAAATGATTCAAAATCGGTCTTAGTGTTGTCTTTAAGTTTTAAACCAGTGATTGTTCCTCTAGAATTCCAAATTCTAGGAGTCCAGTACAAAGCATAAGAATACTTGTCTTTGAATGTTTTTGAAGTTATGTCTGTTCCATAAGAATCAGCGACGTCATAGTCTACAGAGGTATCTGTTTTCAAAGTGTTTGGATCAACAATAACGTTAAATTCAAATTTGCTGATGTCAGCATTGGGATACTTTTCACTAAAGTCATCTTGCAGTTTTTGTACTTGAGTATCGTGAATATTCATAGCTTTTTCATAATTTTTACCATATACAGCTTTTTAATATCTCTCAAGTTCATCTCTGCTGATTAGCATTTATTTTATAACATAAAATAAATGAATAAACTAACTGTATTGATTGATAATAATCATAAAGATCTTTATATAGACAAAAGAATTATGACAACCCGTGAGTCTCTATTGTTTTTAAAATCAGCTACCATCTATTGGAATTATAAAAACATTATTTCTAGAGAAAACAATTTCATTTCCAAAGACTCAGCTACACATTTACTTCCGGTTGGTTACCATACTTTGGATGACATTCAAAAAGAACTAAAAAAGTATAAAGTTGAATTAGAAAACTTCCTTATACAAACAAGTGTAAAATATTTTGTAAGGATGACCCTCTAAACCTTAAAGCATTTCGACTTTTGTTAGGATTCCCAAAAGATAAGAAGATAGCTCAAAACACGTGGGTGGAGTCTGACAATAAATGTGACATAAACCTAGGACTTCATTATGTTAGTACATGTTGTGATGCTGTAAACAAGTCTATGAACTTTGACTCTACTGGAAAAAGAAGTTCAGCCTTTGTAACTCTACCTATCACAACAACCCAAACACTCAATGAATCTGTCTTGCATTACAAGGATATTGAAGGTGAAGTATTAGTTTACAATGGAATTTGGACTAAGTTTACTTTTGAAATTATAACAAATTTAGGGGAAACCCCTGATATTGGATCTGTGTTACTTGAACTTTACATAAAATAAAATGGATGAAAACAAATTTAAAAAAGAACAAGGATTAAGAGACTTGTATTATGATCCAAAAACTGGATATATTTTTGCTGGGAAACTCTATCAAAAATCACGTGAACAAGACTTGGGTCTTGGTAGAAAAAAGGTCAAAAACTGGCTCAAAACTCAAGATACTTATACTAGATATAAGCGTATTGTTATAAAACATAAGACATATCAAACATACGTAAACAACTTGGGTGATCAAATTCAACTTGATCTCGTGGATATGTCGAAACTTAGATATAAAAATAATAGTTATAATTGGATTCTTACTGGTATAGAACTATTATCTAGAGTTGGTTTTGCAGTGCCTGTGCGTAAAAAATACACTCAGAATATGACAAAAGCAGTTGAAAAACTCTTAAAAGAGTTCAAGTCTAGATTTGGGGGATACCCTAAAGTAGTTCAATTCGATGAAGGTAAAGAATTCTACAACGTAGATGTAAAAACTCTATTAGAAAGTCATGGAATAAAGCACTTCTCCAGTAAATCAGATAAAAATCTGCACTAGTGGAGAGATTTAACAGAACTTTAAAGTCCATGATGTGGAAATATATTTACTCAAAAGGTACTTATAAATGGATAGACGCTCTTGATGAGTTTACCTATAATTATAATCATACAAAACACAGTGCTATCTTAATGAAACCTGCTGACGTCAGCAAAAATAACGAACATCAAGTTTGGCTCACTTTGTACGGACATTGGACTGTGAAATACCCTTTACCTAAATTTAGAATAGGAGATCAAGTAAGAGTGAGTAAATATAAAAGTGTTTTTGAGAAAGGATATGAAGCTAACTTTACAGAAGAGTTCTTCAAGATTTATAAGGTATTTAGAAGCGATTCTACTACTTATGAAATTTAGGACATCGAAGGTGAGCCTAATTTAGGTAAATTCTATGAAGAAGAACTGTCTCCTGTGGATAAAATTGATGGCACTTATAGAGTTGAGAAAGTTCTAAAAACTCCCGGAGACATGACTTTAGTAGTTGGTAAAGGGCCGATTGTGGGACAACTAATTTTCAACCCAATAAATTCAATTTTACCTCTTTATTTTCGCCTCCTAATTTAAACGCCTCTTCTACTCAATTCTGAAAAGGCGTTTTCAGACAAAAAATGAAAGATCAAAAATCAACGAAAATTTTTCAAAAACAAGATCAAAATGACTTAGTCCAAATTATAGTTTTTCTGAAAAGGTCTTTTCAGACAAAAAAAAAGATCAAAAATCATAATTGAAGATTAAAAATCAATCTCAAACTGCATTTTCAGACTCCAAAAAAATGAACCTAATTTGCATATTTTTCGCATGAGTGAATATGAAATGTCAATCCTTTATACAAATGAGGTATTTAATTTCGTCTTAGAAATTTTCAAGTCTCCTTGAAATTTATAAATCATTTTCAAGTCGTTTTTAAGGTCATCCTTGAACTTACTCAAATAGTCCTTAAGATCACCTTAAAATTTAATCCTCATTTTCAAGTCGTTTTTAAGATCTCCTTGAAATTTATAGATAATTTTCAAGTCATTTTTAAGGTCATCTTTGAACATAAATTATGCAAATTTAGTTAAGAGCAAGTCTAAACACGCATAAGTCAATTCTTACATCTCGATTGAAAAAAGTTTTAACAGAAAAAATAAATATTATTAAATAAATGGAAGAACTTATACCTGATTTTAGAAGATTAAGAATGAGTGATATCAAAGGCGAAAGAATAAATCATAAAATTACTTTTATTCCAAATAAAGCAAATCCGCGAGAGGAAATTTATGTTGATATTCCAAAGTTGAAACCAGATACTTGTATAGTCCCAGGCAGTGTAAAATTAAAGTTTGATTTTAAAAACAAAAATAACAAGTCTTGGTTTTTAAATAATCTTGGTAAACGTTTAGTGAAGAAATTAATAATTTCAGTTGGAAAAGAAAATGTTTATAATAATGATGGTTATAGTGAAATAGAAGTTTATAAAGACCTTTGGCTATCTGATCGTATTGGAAGTGAATTGATAGACTTTGGAATTGCAAATGAAAATCTTAGAAAGTTAATTTCCGGTTCTGATGATGCTGAAAAGATTGGTGATGACCAAAAATTATCAGACGCTTTAATGGCTTCTATTCACGGATCAAAACAAAAAATCAAATTGGATAAGATTATTGCAGATCATGGATTATATTTTCCATATCTCATGGATCATAATTTTCAGTTTGTAATTACTCTTTCTGATGCTTCAAATATTATGAAAGCTCAATCTGGTGAAAATGTTGAAGGATATACTTTAGAAAATATTGAATTAGTATATGAAGTTATTGAAAATAAAATTTTAGCTAATCAAGTTATCTCGGGATATGACATCGGAAGAAGTTTAAGTTTTGAACATGTTACATTAATGAAAACTATAGAATTGGATAAAGATAGTACTTTAATCAATGAAACTATAAATCTTCTGAGAAAAAGTATGAGAGCGATTGTGATGTTGTTTAGAAATGAAAATATAAGTGATAGTGAAGAATACATTTACCCTAATATTGAATCTGTAAAAGTTACCATTGAAGGATTTCCAAACTGTATTTATAGTAAAGGAATTAAAAAAGAAGATTTATACTCAGAAGCAAAAAGACTATTTAACAAAGACTCTTCTAATTCTTCGATGAGGATTGATAAATTCTTTAAAGATAAATTTGCTTTAGTCATTGATCTTAGAACAATAGAAGATAAAAATGTATTTGGATGCGGAAAAGAGATTATAAATGCTGAAAGTGGAGTTCTTGTTGAAATCCTTAAAAAAGCCACGTCAGCAAATTTAATTTGTAAGATGTTTGTGATTAGTGATGGATTAATTAACTTTAAGGAAAAAATTCTTGAAGAAGTACAATACTAAGATTTAATAGATTTCTTACGCGTGTTTAGACTTGTTCTTAACTAAATTTGCATAATTTATGTTCAAAGATGACCTTAAAAATGACTTGAAAATTATTTATAAATTTCAAGGAGATCTTAAAAACGACTTGAAAATGAGGAGTAAATTTTAAGGTAATCTTAAGTACTATTTGAGTAAGTTCAAAGATGACCTTAAAAACGACTTGAAAATGATTTATAAATTTCAAGGAGACTTGAAAATTTCTAAGATGAAATTAAATACCTCATTTGTATAAAGGATTGACATTTCATATTCAATCATGCGAAAAATATGCAAATTAGGTTCATTTTTTGGAGTCTGAAAATGCTGTTTGAGATTGATTTTTAATCTTCAATTATGATTTTTGATCTTTTTTTTTTTTGTCTGAAAAGACCTTTTCAGAAAAACTAGAATTTGGACTAAGTCATTTTGATCTTGTTTTTAAAAAATTTTTGTTGATTTTTGATCTTTCTTTTTTTTGTCTGAAAACGCCTTTTCAGAATTGAGTAGAAGAGGCGTTTAAATTAGGAGGCGGAAATAAAGAGGTAAAATTGAATTTATTGGGTTGAAAATTAGTTGTCCCACAATCGGCCCTTTACCAACTACTGACTTTCGTTAAATGGCAAGGTTATGACAATAAACACAACTCTTTGGTTAAAAAATCTGATATAAAAAGTCTATAAATAAATGGAACATAATGAATTAAATTATTTAGACTTTGGAAAATAGACGTCTTCTAGAGAATAATACAAATCAAGATTTTTAAGACTCCGTACTCGACAATGATGAAGTTAACATCACCAATATGCGAGAAACCTCATTTATGAATACTAATTTTGAAGACTTGGACTCAACTTTAGAGGTCATTAGGAACCCAGAAAATCGACCGACTAAAGCAGTTGAAGATTTTATAAGATTATCAAATCCTGATTTCAGATTTGAGAACACTAATAGAGTAATGCGGTTTAGACTTAATATAGGGTTGTCTTCAGAAAATAGTAATAATATAACTTATAGACCTATACTTGAGAGAAATGAAAGGGGAAAACCCCAAATTGTGTCAAAAAGAAATAAAAGTATTCTTGTGTATAATGATAAAGTAAAGTCAAAATTTAGAATCTGAGTAAGCTTCAGCACAAGATTTGTTAGTCAACAGATGTTTTCCGATTGCCAAATCACAATTAATTGATTGTCAGAAAACATCTGTTGACTAACAAATCTTGTGCTGAAGCTTACTTAGATTCTAAGTTTAGTGTTTTGAGCAAATGTCGCACTGCTCTTTCATTAAAGTCAAAATATATTCAAGAAGCAATAAAGCAATTTAAAGAAGAAATAGACATAATAGTTAATGAAGAAAAAGAAGATGAATTTTATGATTCAAGCGATTTAGTAGACACAACTGCAGATATGTCTTATATCAGACGATTAAGTCATCAAGAAAACAGAGAACTTCAAGGAGTATTAAAACCTAGTGAAGACGCTGCTGGTCGTCTTAGTGACAATGGAGCTTTACAAAGACAAGCTAATCATTTTCAAGAGTTACTTAATGAAACAATAGATCAAAGAGACGCTACAGATAACCCAGAAGAATACATTGAATTAGAAGAAAGAGCAATAGCCTTAAGAGAAGCTGTAAATAGAACCATAAGTCAGAGAAGTAATGAAGAAACTAGGAATAATCAAATATTGGATCTTGAGCGACTTAAGGAATTTAAAAAGTGGGCAAAAGAAAATTTAGTCGCTTTAAGTGGTGTTGCTATAGCAATAGGAAGAATAATTACTTCAATTATCATTCGAGATAGAACTGTTATTCAAAAAGGAGCTCAAGCTATAAGTGCTTTGCAAAGACATTAGCTAAGATATTTAAAGAACTTGGACCTATTTGAAGCACAATTTTAAACTTAGTAGGTACAGTCCTAAAATGGGGCGCTAAAGGATTAAGTTTCTTAGCAAACAAATTATGGGTATGTTGTGTCTTAAACTACGTGCTTAAGGCAAATCAAAGTACACCTTTGGATTTTGGATCTATTTTTACTTGTCTTGTTTGTATCTCTAAGTATATCTATTTTCCCGCCAACATGCTCGGTTAATCCCAGGTCAAATTCCTAATTCCTAAGTTCACGTGTGCATGCACGTGGGTGGCCGGATGAGGCAGGCAGAATACAACATCCCTCCCTTGTTTAGCTACGTATTATTAACTGAATTGTTGAACTGTTCTCAACTGGCTTTAAACAAATGTCAACGGTAACTATGGTAAGGTGTACTTGATGTCTTTATGCATCGAATCCCAAGTAAGTTGGGGGAGTTCGCTGTCTACTGGATCTGCGTGTTGTTTCTGCTGTTAAGTGGTTGTCATTTCCTCCATTCTGGATTTCAGGGTCAGCGTCGCTGC
>JAOBYK010131126.1:9642-20722 GCA_025434845.1 Phenganax subtilis | reverse complement strand
CAGTTTATCTTCGTCCTGGTGATCTGGTATTGACGTTTCATATTTACTGACTAGCCACTGAGAGAGAACGAAATACAACATAACACATATTGTTGCTATTCCACCTATACGATAAGCTGAAGTTATACCATATTGGGTGATCAAGAAACCTCCGAGCATAGCGCCAATGCCTGTCCCAAGTCCCCAGTAGATACCTTGCAGGATACCTAAAAAATACCGCCAAGTTACTCTAACTACATGCAAATGATAGTTAATGGAACAGAATGCCATTGTTACATGCTCACGTGCGCTGCTCCCGCATGCTCTATATTTTGTTTCATTTTGCGAACGCCAGACCATTTTACTCTATCTAGCGCCAGCTCATCATGGGAAGAAGTTTGCATCTCAATTGCCAAATGCTGTGGTAGTATCCATCCTGTTGGTGGAGGATAACAATGTCGTGAATGCATGACCACTTACTTTGCATAGTGGCTGCACCGTCATCTGGTGTTGCTGCTGATAAGTAAACAATGCAGGTCGACCAAGAAATTGCATAAACAAGACCTTGTAAGATCTCCAGCGGAATAACTAACCATGGGTTTATAAGATATGAGTAACCGAAAAATATGACGGCGAATGCCAGCAGCGACCAAAAGACCGACGACAACTCTCCAATCTTGTTAATCACCACCCCAGAACAAAAGAAACCAACAATAACAGCTGTCGCTCTGATGGTAGTAGTCAAACCCATCATAAATTTGGACGCACCCAGATCTTCTAAATACCAGTTTATGAATGTCACTTGTCCTCCATTCCCAATTCCCATGAACCACGCAGTGATGAGAAATGAGCTATATTTTACTGAAAAACACATCTTATACACTTCAAAGATGCTTGAGGATTCGCTACCAGAATCCTCGTTGTACTTGAATGTAAAAAGAACCATCACAAAAAACAATCCTATTGCCATAAATACGACAAAGAAACAGAAGATCACCATGTAATCATTCATTTCTCTCCCGCAGTAAACATATCTTGTCGTATCTAATACGGCACCTACACCAAACGAAGCTAAACCGTAGCCCAACGAGCCGAAGCAGCGAGTCTTGCCATAATCATGACATTTATCGCCTAGTTTCTGAATTAGTGCCGTGTCAATCATTATAAATGAAGGGGCTTCAAACGCTTCGCCTACTACTATTAAGATTAAAAATATATAAAACAAGCTTCGCAACTCTTTTGTATCATGGATAATGACTTTTGTTTTCTCGGCATGGTGCTTGACTGCAAAACTAATTGAAGACTTCTTGTTAGCTAGGAGACCTTCAGATACGGCCGCTGGAATAGGCGCAAGCGGGAGGCCTGAGTATGATGGCGCGCGATGAACGTCCCGTTTTTGAACATGGATAGTTGAGTTTCGCGTTTCACATTTTGTTTTCTTCGCTTGTGGAAAGGCCAAAGCTAACGTGAATATAAGCCATGCCACCACAGACATACACAGAACTAGTTTCCTACTTCGATATTTGTCAGCCAAGTATGCCCAAAATGGTCCGCTAACAAATTGAACTAAAGGTCGTATTCCCGACAGAGCACCAACGTATGAAGCAGTTAGTCCGATTTGTTTGAAATAAATTGTTAAATATGGAAAAGTTGAGCCAAATCCAGCGAAAAACAAGAAATAAAACGCTTTGTATGTGAGCAGAGTTCTGTCTGGAGCTTCATCTGTTTCTATTTCCTCCATTCGTGTTTCTTGTCTTTCTCTTTCATCCTCTAGTGTCTTTGTGTTTGCGAGACCACCGTCAGAAACTGGCGATGAAAGATTCATTGGAGGAGTGGTAGTTTGCGTTTTTGTTTTAACTCATTTGTAAAGTATTTCTTTTGATATTTCTACAGTTATTCATTTTCGGCGCCATTACACAACTAGTGCTTGACTTTGACGTTCGTCTCCGCACTTTTTAAATCAATACGTATATAAAAATTAAATAACTTTCTGACACAGATTTTGTAAATTAAACATTAATTTCGTCGTAAAAGTGTAACGTTAGGTATATGTCTATAGACGCGCTCTTCTTTTGTAGCTTATAAATGTTGTAGAAGTCTTCCTTTTCCACCACTACATGTGTTGCAAATTCTACAGGTGGCATTCTTATTTCTTTACACGCTACAGTAAATTTTGAAAGTACTGTTCAAAATACAAGATTTCACACCCGTTTCTAAAGCATATATTTGATCTCTCTTGGCAAGTATTGGTTAGATAGCGTCCTAAATTTTGAGAAATAATATTCTGAGCCATCCCTCTATTCTTTTCCATTAAATCGTATTTTCATCCTTTTTTTTAGCAGTTATAGACTAAGATTCTTGTAGCTTTGCACTGCGAAAGCAACAATATCAGTATTCATTTGAGGGTACATGTATATATTTATTATTGCGTGCTAAGCTTTCGGTCCGTTAGCCCGCCCCGTTTACACTATACCGGATTGCTTTCGGAGCGGCTCAAATTTTGCAACTATCAATGCTCTATAAAGATTTTTCATGGTAATGACACAAAGAAATATACAAAATCTGTCAGCCTAGTGAATATTTGCTGGCAATTATTGCTCCTTAACAGTAAACGAAGATATCGTGACGAGTGAATACGGTATAGTGTAAACGGGGCCTTAAAAAATCCCAACATAGCTCTCAAAAAATCCCAAGATTCCCTATTTCTCGCAAAAAAATCCCAAGATTCACACCTCATCAATCTCCTACCCAGAGCATGCTGGGTAGGGGTGGTACGAGATTGCAACCTTCATTAGCTGATTCGTTTCCAGGTCCCCTAACTGTTCGAAGTGACATTAGCAGATTTGTACAGATAACATGGAACACAGGAACAATGTGGGCGTCTGACTAATGCACGAGACATTAAAATATTACTAAATATCATTCACTGAGCAAGCAAATTTAGTAAGAATTACGACATTTACATTCAAATAAGCTTTTAAAAATTATCTCTGTATTAAAAAAAATCCCAAGAAAAATCCCAAGGTCTTATTCCTAAAATAAACATCCCAAGAAAATCCCAACGGCCTCAAAAAACCCAAGATCTTTGGATAAAATCCCAAGGTTGGCAACACTGCACCCTTGTGACCAGTGTCGAGTAGATTATTTCCATTTACAAAGAATTATTATACAAAGCAATCGCTTCTGGTATGAAAAGTATTGACCTTTGGTCTGGCATCAACCAATCAGAAACACCTGTACACCAGCACAACGTCACTTATTTTGGTACCAGAATTCAGTGATAGGTGCTTCTGGGAATTCCCCAAATTGAGCCCCAGATATTTTCAAAGCGAAACAAAAATAACGCAGTGTTGTCGATGTTAGCGGTACCTCAAGTTGCCAACAGTTGAAAATGAAGAACGATGATAAAGATGACATTGTGCTATTTGAACAGTTTGGAAGTAATCGGCACAGAACGCAAGCGGTGTTTGATGGAGAACGAAATCTTTCCATCAACTGCCCTGAGCTTCGTTGTTTGAAATGGTATTTGCTGTTGGTTGGACAGTGGTATCCTAAAGAATGGAATTTGACTGTTTGGAGGTCTTTGTATCACCTTTGGCAGGTAAACATATTTATTTTGAACAGTTTATTGAAACTAACTCAAAACTGTAGCTGCGCGCTTAGCAGTCGAATGTATTCACAAAACTAAGGCGCTATAAGCCATAGCTTAACAAAATATACCGCAATCTAATCGAAACGCAAGGGTGTTACACGAAGGCGAAACAAGCAGGAAGATATACCGATAACGCAAAATCGATTTTATTATAGATATGTGTAACACTGGGTGTTTGGGCTTACTTCATTTACTCTCTGGGATTCTTCGGAAACTCGTCCCAGGAATATTTCCAGTGGTTTCCTGTTAGCTCCATTGAAGACATAATATGGGAATCACGTTGGGTCATCTCACACCATGTAGGTCTTTACTACTTTTGTGTTAGCCGTCACATGGAAGACTTCTTGCAAGGGTCTTGCCTGACTCTAACCTTGTGGAAAGATACATCACGGTATCTGAAGAGAATTATTATAGCTATGATAATATTTGTGTTTCTCGTGCCAGTCTTTTTGCGTCCAGTTGAGTTGTCGTATTCACTTGCTAATTCAAGAGATAGCTGGTGGATAGTTATGGATACAGTATATCTTGGACTAGATCGGCTGGTCACAGCTCCGATATTTTTGGTGTTTGTTTTCGAGGCGTACATACTGGTACGCGTCGTGAAAGGTTTTGCAAAACGCATCGAAACTTGGCCTAAGGACTACAAGAAAGTTCCAGGATCAGGCATGCGGGCTGCCAAGCTTGAATTCGTCAGAACACATTCCCTAATTGGTTCAGTTGGGAAAAGTTTCCAGTTGTATTTGTCTTTGCACTTTTTCTTTCTGCTTATTACAGCTTTCCTTGGAGTGTTCGCTTGTGCTGAACAAATTGAAACGGCACTAAAACAAAACCACAGCTTCTTCACTCCCGGATCACCAAAGTATTACAAACGCATGAAAATTGCATCACTTATGACTCAGCCCCTGACAAAGATTAAAATGGTACCCACAGAATCAAGCAAACCTTATTTGCGAATGGCAGCAGGACTCAAAGCTGACAACCCGAGACAATGGCTTGTTAATGTCACGTTGAAAAAGGAAGTCACGGAAAATTACAGCGAAGAAAGGGAGAAACAGATGTTCGTTGAAGTCGGAATTGAAGCTACTCTAAAGATTCTAGAATCCATAATCTTGTACATGATACCACTGACGCTCATGCTGCGCCTTCAAACAAAGCTGGGAATTGTTCGTCAAACTATCTTGTACTCTGATATTTTCGAACAACAAGAAAATGGCTACTTGTTTCAGGATGAAGGCTCGATCAGAATAATGGCGGAGTTTGTAGATACATGTAAGGGTATCACTATATTTGGTTACAAAATGCCATTGTTTCGAGCGTTCCTTCTTTCTGTTTTCGCGCCTTTTCTCACCGCGTTGACCACATTTCTTTTCGGATACATTCATGTGAAACGAAGATATTGATGCACTGCAGAATTGAAAACAAGAATAAGGCAGGTAGATCACGATGAGAACGGACAAAAAGTGGAAAGCGAACTTCAATTCATAATAGTACTAGGGAATATTATCTAATTGAACATCATCATTCAAACCATATTTTAACCGTGACAAAGTGATATTTCACCACCGCTTCATAAGTGAAAGTAGAAACAAGATAATACTCATTTAGTCGGGATGCGAAAATATATGATCTATGGATGATTTGAATCCAACATTACAATACAATACTATGTAATAGTTATGCCCTCGTTAGTGCTTCATAAATTGTTCTTAGCCTCAGCACCTACTAAGAATAATTTAATAATCACAACATGAGTGCATGACGCTCTTGCGATGAGTGCATTTACTAACTAACACCCGGAAATAAGTTAATGTTCCTTTTAATTCTTATCGACCAACTTCATTGTGTCCTCGAATTGATCTTGTAGTTCTTGGTCCTCTTGTGGATAGTCTGCAGTATATTCATTTGTATCTTCTGTTTGTTCACCACTATTCTCTGCCTG
This sequence comes from Phenganax subtilis, assembly GCA_025434845.1. Classification (NCBI taxonomy): domain Eukaryota; kingdom Metazoa; phylum Cnidaria; class Anthozoa; order Malacalcyonacea; family Clavulariidae; genus Phenganax; species Phenganax subtilis. The sequence goes on along the minus strand of JAOBYK010131126.1, from coordinate 15,152 downwards.
TTCATTGACATCCCCCGTTTGCTCATTCATATCCCCTGTCTGTTCTCTGGTATTCCCTATGCGTTCATTGATATCCCCTTTCTGTTGAAGAGTTTGTGCTGCTGGCTGAGCTTGCCTGTGTTCTCCACTGTGTTCTCCCCAAGTGTCTTCAGCTATGATTTTATCATCATACTTGTCTGACTCAAATCTCTTCTCTGATTCTTCTGACAACATGTCATCATCATTACCCTGCTCATCTGCTTCTTTCCCATCCTCCTGAGGGAGGTCGGAATACCTCGATACCAGCTGCGTCGTAAGAAACACTGCGAGAACAACTCCTGTTACGACGGCAAACCCTCGGAATGTCGAGCGTAGACCGAAAATGTGCACAACGTAGCCACCAACAATGGTTCCACCACCAGTTCCCAGTCCCCAATAAACACCTTGCAGGATTCCTTTGAGACAAACATTAAGACTGCATTAAAAGCATGCATGTGAAAATGGGGGCAACATGAATTTACTTATGTTTACTTATTTTGTGGCTGCCTACCAGTATGATCATGAGGCAAAAATAGATGATGTCGTAACGCGCATGAATACTAATTTACTTTTATCGTCACCCTAACCCCATGCTTATTACTAACCAACTCACCAATCACAATTCATGACTGTAACACAACTATATAACCCAAGAAAATGTCTTTTCTTGACTTATGAGAGCAACCGTTTTATAGCCTGAACCATTCCTAACTAGTTCCAGGAAACTTACCTTGTACAGTTGCACTAGAGCCTGCAGGCGCAGCCTTGTTGAGGTATGACACTGATGAAGACCATACCAGCGCATAAGCGCCCGCATGTAAGATCTCGACGGGGACTGTGTACCAGGGGTTTTTGATGTAAGAATAAGAAACAAACGCTCCAATATATGCTATCAAACTGATTGTGACTGTATTTAGATGTCCTAGAAATTCAATAATGTGTCCTGCTAGAAAAAAGGCCAAAACATCCATAATACTCTTACAGGCAGTAGCTGTCCCCATCACAAGAGCTGTTCCACCAACACTATCAATAAACCAGTTGACAAAATACAATAAGAAACCGTAACAAACTCCGGCATAAAACGTCACGAACAAGAATATACCGTAATGGAAATTCAACAAAGCGCTTTTAACTGTCTGGTGAAGATGATCATTATGATTGTAACTGAAGTCAAAATGTGATCCAAACAGTAGCCCCAGGTACATGAAACCGAGGTAGAAATAAAAGATGACGAAGTATGAACCGGCAGATGTACCGCAGTAATCCCGAGTAAGATGAGTGATAAGGAATCCAATGATAGGAGTCATTACTCCCCAGCCTGCAGAGCCCCATAAACGATAATATCCATAGTTGTCGCTACCCAATGTATCAAGACAAGATGTGTCTGCTAGAGTAAATACAGCTGCATCAAATGCATCGCCACAAACAATTAATAATAATATAGAAAAGAAAATTCTTCTTGTTTCATCATCATTGTAAGAGATCTTGTACTGTACATTGTGGTCACGATGTTTCTTCCAAATTGTTCTCTCGTCCGATGGTCCGACATCATGATCGCTTTCTGTTTTCAGTGCGGTGTTAACTGAGCTTTGTTTAGCGCTTTTCTTAGCAATGTAGAAAGGAAAGTCTAACTTCCCTTGTTTTGATAGCTCATCCCTTCTCATGTTGGTATTTCTCTCAAATCCTTCCCACTTTTGGTCGTCATTTGTTATCCATCTCTTGATTATATCATGCTTAACAACGTACGTTCTATTTTTGATGATATGCTTCGATGAATTGTAGTAGGTTACAATACACATTGTGTTTTCCGGACGAAATACTAGAAACATCATTGTCTTTACTGTCATTACTACAAAGGCGAGGATAAAAATGACTTTTCTTATTCGAAATCTATCCCCGAGAACGCCCCAGAGGGGTGCTCCTATTGTTTGCATCAGAGGCCGAATGCCGTTAAGAAGACCCACATATATAGCCCCAAGACCGAGATATTTGAAATACACTGGAACGTACAACAAGAATGATATATAACCAGCGTAAAAAACAAAATAGAATCCTTTGTACAGCAATGTCGTTTTGGATAAGCAAGATTCAGCGTCTGATTTCATCTTGATCCTTCTAGTTGACGTGTCCTAACTTCGTGTTTATGCTGAAGCACCAGTTTGCTTGACAATAATGCTGAAAGTGAATTGCTGCCAGTATGACTCTATCATACTCAGTTTTACGGACACTCCCGTTATATTGATGGTCATTGGCGGTTACATACTGCTTTCTTGGGTCTGTGTTTCGTATGCTCAAAACTTGACTTAGCACACGACTTTAACCGTTATTCAATATTATGTATTTTGGCAAGATGTAATGACATAAGTAGACATGGAACAAGATGATGAAAAATTTGCATTGCAGAATAACTTATATACATTGTTTGTATGGTAATTTGGTGCGGAAAAAAGTAAGATTTGCATACAACTTCAATATCGCCATCCTCTTTACAGAATGAGTTAAAATCGTCATATACCTTGTACTTGAAGCTTATCATCCCGTTTTGTAATTCCTTTTCAAGAACCAAATAAAATGAATTTCTTAAGATTCAGTTGTTCATATGAATGCTCTCATCCATTTTCAACGGTGTGTTTCAGCGGCTATCTTGTCGTATGTTTGGCAAAATACAGTAATTATTAGGTAAAATTGCAGACCAGTTTGGTCTAGTGTGCATAATAAAAGTAATCAATTAAAATATTCTTCCCGAGTAGACAACGTTATCTAAGACAAGAGCTGTTGTTTGTATATTACTCTAATATAAATCATCTAGATACATTATGAGGTGAAGCTAGTGAACTCTAAGTCTTCTGTCACTGGGCCAGGCTTACACTTTCTCGCATTTTTCAACTTTGTGGAAGTATAACATGAATCGAAATATTGTCGTAGCTTGTTAAACGCACATTCAAAATGAACATTATCATTTTAAATATTAAATAAAAAAATTTGTCGATGATTTATGTGCAAAGTGAATGTGCAATGGAAAACAAGGAAAACACGTTCACTGCGGAACACTGATCAGTGGACTGCACAAATGACTGCACCACGCCACCGCCCATCAATCACTGTGCGTCAATGTCAGCCAGTGCAAATCACACTTGAAATCACAAACTGATATCACTGGACTGAGCCCCCATCAGAAGTCCACCTGGTCCACTTGCGTTCAGGCGGTAATACCACTACTTGCAACATTCTACAAAAGCAAAACATGAGCATTCATCAGCCTCGTTCCCGCGTCACCCGTTTGCAGCACCCACGCGTGTACTTCCCGCGAGACAAAATTACGCAATTAAAACGCGCCGGGGACGAGGCTGAGCATTCATTCAGAAACAGGGTTTCCACCTTGAAGAAAATTTCCTTCTAGAAGGAAATAAGAAAATGAAGGAAAAGTGAGGAAAATAAAAACATAAAGGAAATTTGAAGGCAAAAATATGGGGAGATTTTAGAACGCGTGTCAAGTAATAGCGACTTCTTTTTGATTAAAACTCTCAAACAGTGCATTTGAAATTTACTAATTTTATGGTTATACTTTGTTTATTTCGATATTTTGACTGCAGGGTTGACATTAATTTCGCGAGACATTTTAAAGGAAATTTTAGCATTTTGCGAAGGAAATTTTAGATGAAAAAAGGAAATTTGTAGTATTGATGGTAAATTTAAAGGATATTACTATTTCGTAAAGTGGTAATCAAAACATGATGGACGATTCTTGTACAAAAAGTTGAAGTAGCTTATAATCCATGGCTCTTCGAAGCCGTTTTCGTTCACTTCTTGGTCTGGAGGTACGAATAGTTTACACGATAACCTGATAGAAATAAGGATATTTTTTGTTTTGTTTTAGTAACCATTTGTCAAGTAGAAGGTATGCGGATATATAAAAAGAATGCTGAACATTTAATTGATTTAAACTGTAGTATGAAGTTATAAAAGTGTAATTCATTTAGCACACAAGAAAAGAACTAGACGGTGGAGGTCTAGCAGAAGAAAACAGTGTTACACCTGTTTTTAAGGTAGGTGGTGTAAGTATATTTTTCTCGTGTCAGTTTATTCAATTGTTCATAAATTCATTGCATATAGTATTGACTCATTTAGTGAAAAACCTTCGCTTGTAGTCTTTCTGAAACCTCATTCTCTTTGGGCTAGCCATATGCTCTGGTGGAGGAGATTATATTCACTTAGGTTTATCCTTGGGTGTGAGGTTGATGACAGCATTTTTTTGGTCTTTGTTGTAGGATGGAGAGAGAGAATTTGAAAACGATCCACTGAGTAATGATGAGGTCACTTTTCTTATTCTCAAATGATTTACTCTTGTATATGGTATTTTAGTGGCAGCAGACTTACAGTATGTATTTTATATGTTTAGGTCATTTCAACAATAGAAGAGATTTATTTCCATGAAGTTGACTCCTTTGATCCAAGTGACTATGAGCTGAAGGTTCAGTGTATTAAGCATGGTGGATGTCTATTTGATATTCGAGTGTAAGAGACTTTGAGGAACAATATAATCATGGGTATATTTCTTGCTAGAAATTACCAGAGGTGCTAGATAAAGAACAACTTGATGAATACAGAAATGTATTACGAAGACAAGCACAAGCTGTAAGAATCTGATTTTGTATCATCAAAAGGACAAATTTGCAAAACACTACCCTGATCTCAATTGTATAGTTACTTTTCATGAAAGTCTGATTCACCATTGTACATTTCATTGAAAGTGCAAAAGCATGCTTCTAAATGTTATGTTTTGCAGAGTTGTATTTGTATTTTAGGTCTCTAAAAAACTTTACATGAAAGTTTTGGACAATCAGAAGGCATATATGCAGGTTTGCATGTTACCTTACTTTAACAAGTTGTCCTGGGATGTTATTTTCTTAAAGATTTTTATTGGTTGCTTTTTCAATGTCTAGACTACAGTCAATTCATAATTATTAGGAACTGCAGCGAGTTATTGATATCCAAGCTACTCTTGAGCTTGCAAAAGCGATATGCAATGGTGGAAGAAGGTTTGTCAGTGTCACATCTGTGGAATATGCTTAACAAAATCTGATTACTGTATTACATTAAATACAGATAGTATATTGGTGCCAGGATAGTATACTGTATATATAACAGTGGTTGCATGCCTTCTTGCTATACTAGTATATTTTCCATGTGTTTACAGTCACCTAGAACACTCAAGAAGAGAGACCTCATTGGGTGGTCTTACTTTGTTGTCTAAAAACAGAAAGAAACAACATTTGCTGAATGTTTTGCAATCTCTGGGAACCATTAAAACTCTTGTAAGATACTTAGTCTGAAAACATTTGAATATATCGCTGTACAATATGTGAGTGTACAAGTTTTTACATACTGTTTGAATACTTGCTTAATTTGTATATTTTGCAGCAACAAACCGATGTTCGACTCAAGGAAATGCTACAGGTTAGCTACTGTAGAAGAAAAACGATTCTCTTTAA
>JAOBYK010130015.1:0-20730 GCA_025434845.1 Phenganax subtilis | reverse complement strand
AAACGTTCCCATACCGGGAATCGAACCCGGGCCGCGTGGGTGAAAACCACGAATCCTAACCACTAGACCATATGGGATTTGCGTGGGAAACGAAGGTTATTTATGGTACATAAAGATTACGCGAGATTCATAGAAATTTTGTAGAATTAGAAAAGTTTAGCACTACCTTTCATCAATTTCCTTTAACGGAATTAGTGGTAGGCCACCAACTTTCATGACAATGTTCTAGAAAATAAACAAAGATCTTCTGACAGCGGCCTATTAGAGGAGTACATGAATAGAGCAAGGAGGACTTGATAAGTGGAGTGACGGCCAGGCTTGATGTAGTAAATAGAGAGGGGGGTGGCTTAATATATTCAAAAGGACTTGATTAATAGAGGGGAGCTTGATATGTAGAGAAAGGAGAAAGGTCTAGCTATATAGAGAGGAGACCTTGGTACAAAGAAAGGGGCTTGTTAGAGGGTGACTTGGTATATTGAAAGGGGATTTAGTGTGTAGAAAGAAAGGGGTAACTTGATCAGTTGATAAAAGTATAGTGAGCTCTGTGACAAATATTGAGATTCATAAAATTCTTCATGGGGTTGGTTTGTATACTTGATGTAGTCGGCGTCCACAAAGGTCATCCAAGTGTTTTCTTGAAACTAATTTTGTTGGAATTTTTCTGTGAGTTGCTAGAGTCTTGATCTTTTGTAGCTCAGGTCTGCTGTGTATCACAAAAAAATGAGACAAAAAATAAGTTTTCTGAATACAATGAATGACAAACTACTTGGCATGCATACCAGTGTTTTAGAGAAGTTTTGCTAGAGCAATTTAGGCTTCTTCAGTTTGCAGGCTTCGTTGTTGGGTTCCTCCCCCCCCCCCCACTTCTCTTTATGCAGCCTGACCATGCATATACAGAGGGGCAGTGTGATTAGACAGCCATTACCTTGAGGATGAATGTGATATTTCATCATTCAAATAGACTGTATAAAACTTTCTTCTGTTAACTTGAAGTGCAGCCAGACATGGTGATATGCCATACAGATATTCTTTCTTAGAAACCCTCTCTTTCTCAAGTCTATGAACATTCAGTGTGCAATCGTTATCGTTTTTCGATCACATACCTTGTCTGACTTGAGCTGACGTTTTGTGGAGTAGGGCATATTAGGTATTGGTGGGTAATGTTCAGTGGCATAGCTTGTGATTGCATTTAGTCCTGCAAAGCTTATATACCTGGTTTTGATTAAGACGAAGACAATGAATTTCTAGAGAAATGAATATTGAAAATTTTTGAAAAGTAACATTGCAAGACTAAATGCAATGAATAGCTATGCCGCTCCATGACAACTGGCATTAAGTGTTACTGCATATCAAAGCTGGCGGGGATATTAATTGGCGAGAACGTGAACTTAAGAGACTATCAACTACTGGCAAAATGTGTAATTCAATTCAGTGAACGCAAAATTGTTAGACGTTTTGGGTAAAAGTAGGGATTGTTGGGGTGCATTGCATCGTGGTCGATTAGTATAAGCAACACACCTGAGAGGCTGAGACAAGTGAAATTGTGTGGCATTAGACAGAGTAAGGGCATGGGGGGTGCATTGCCAGTCAATAAGTTGAACAATACATACTTTTCCTTGGAAGAAGTATCCCCTGCCTGTTTGCTTGAGGTAACTCTAGTTTTCTCTGCTAGACTGAGAAATTGCTTTGGAACTACAACGTTTTTCCGACTAGTACAACATTTCAAACTTGTGTGATAGCATTTTATACAATTTTTATAAAAATTATAATTTTTTGGCCAAAATTCACCCGCAGCCATGATCCCGCTGTATTGGACCATACCCCGAACTCTACTTTATCAAGTAAAATTCGCATCCTTAGCACAAACGTGCACATGCGCAATGCTTGTATCTTGCATCGCTCAGTAGTGTTTCCACGTTGTACGAAATTAAGAAAATTTCCAATTCAAAACAGAAAAGACTTGGGGCGCAGTCTAATTTATTAACTTGTAGGCGTTTTCCCGTGCAGTGCATCGCTAGTTAATGAGATAAATCTTAGTTTCAGTTATGGTATACGGCCCGTTTACACGGGCGATTTTCAATGCGTTTTTTCTGGTGTTGAACGATGTGAAAGAGTGGATAACTGGCGAATAAAATTGGTCCAACAATTTTGCTAATGCACTCGCCAGTCAACCTACTCGATCACATACGCTACGAGGAGAAAAATCGCAGCAAAATCGCCCGTGTAAATGGGCCTTTAGATATCTCAGGATTACCCGTCTATTTTAATCATTCATTGACACAAAAGCTTTTGAATGTGCTATTTTTTCATATATGACATAGAACACTGAGTAACAATCGAAGTATTGAGTTTTCTAAGGAAAGACCAAAGCTAAATTTTCCTCAATTTCGTTCCAAGTAGGTCGACCCAGTTAACTAGTGTTGCTAACACCCAATAATATTTGAAACTAAAAAAGTCACTATTTTGGCAGTCAACCACAAAATATCGTGAGTGGTAGGAACGTTTGTTATTTTGACACCAAAACTGTAATAAGACACATTGTACTCATATCAAAATTCAAAAATGAGCATGGATATAGCGTTCATTAAAAAAGAAAAGTCCTCTCAAGCGTTGGCCGTGTTCAACATGGTGTTGTCAAACCATCCTGTGTTGTTTTTCAAAACAATTTCCATTTCTCTTGGTTTGTGTTTCTCGCCAGCAAATTTGATGTAGTACGTACGGTCTTCGCGAGTCAAAGGGTTTGCTTGGGGATTAGCTTTGTCCACAGGCAGGTCGACGAATGTAACAGGGAAACCATACCACAGTAGCCATTCGTCTGCATCACCGCTCATTGGGACGCTTTCTACTTCAAGAAGCTGTAATGGAATTGAAATTAATGAAAATGCTAGTTGTTGTAACCTTAAGTTATAAAATACAATCCCTGATCTTGATATAGAGGCTTAAATCCATGAGAATGAAGTTTTTCACATGAAAAACCTTTAAAATATTTCTTTAAAATTCTCAGTTATAAATGATACAATGCCTGACATTGATATAGACAGTTTAAATCAATGAAGAGGAAGTTTTTGCATGAAAAGATATATTAACTTTTTTCTTTAAATCACCTAATTACGAATATTTACAACCGCTCACCTTGATATGGGTTAATTATAAATATGTACAATCCCCGACCTTTATATGGACACTTCAAATTAATGAAGACGATGTTTTTGCATGAGAAGATATATTTATGTTTAAATGACGTATTGCAAGTATATACAATCCCTGACCTCCATATGGGCACTTAAAATGAAAACCACCATATTTTCCGTTTCTAAGATGTTCGACTTAAGCAAGTATGAATATTATCTCACTAAAGCCCGTTCTCCACTACGCTAATTTTTTCGAGCGAAAAATAAATCCAGCAACGCGATTCGCTAGCAAAATAATTTGCCGCGAAAAAGTCGAAAACGAGCCAATCACGATGCCTGATTTATTTTTCGCGCTAACAAATTCGCGTAGTGGAGAACGGGCTTAAATCTATAATTACCTGTTGGAAATCTGGGTTCTTAGTGAGCATGTGCGACAAGTAGAACTTTTCGCCTTCGCCATACATGAAGTATGTGTGAAAGTCAGGGTAGTCCAGGTCGGGATCAGTGGGTGTATCGTAGTGTTTGACACGCGGGATATCAATCACTCGTAAGGAAGCCGTGAAGAGAGGTATACCAGTTGTGTAAACGTGGCTGAACTCAAATTCAGTACCTAGGTGAATTAATACTGGAGTTAAGTACCATTGTCTCGTTTCTCTCCTTTTTCATGAAGAAATGGACAATTACCGATATAGACTAAATTTCGATCCAGTCAAAAGAATTAAAAATTCAACTATGCAGCTGGAAAGAGCATATTAAATGTTGTAAAATCGCAAAGTGTGGTTGCGAAAGGTTGTAATATGCGGGAATAATAGCCCTGCGAAATGTGCAAATTTAGTGTATTTTTCTATTACGCGCGGAAATTTTTACTATTTTCAGGTCATTTTCGGATCAAATGTGGTAACAATTTTCGCACGTTATAGAAAAATACACGAAATTTGAAAGTTTCGCAGGGCTATTTTTCCCGCATTTTCTTTCAACCTTTCGCCACCAAACTTTGCAACTTTACTACATCTAAAATATTTTTTTCAGCAGCGCAGATGAGTTTACTTCTTTTTGCCCAGATCGAAATTTGATCTATAATGGGAATTGTTCATTGAGCAGACGAGCAGCTTCAAATCACATCTCTGTCCTAGGTCAGGCTTGGACATAACATTTTTGTCGAATTTACTATTACTGATGATTTTACCGTGTATAAAGAAATTTTTATAGTAATAATAATAGTAATGCTTTTCCCCTTGTACGTTTTCCATTGGTGTGGAGATAGAGATGCCAATGTAATTAGCCTTTCTCACGCTACGCGCGACCAGGCCTTAACATCCGCCATTTTCGGGTGGCAAAATCATTGTTTTTGACTGTCATTTTTTAATAAAAGAAAAAGTATAGAATTTTATCCTTGTTAACAATTGTTTGACACTTGCTGCCTTCATATTTCATAAGAATTTGGATTGAATAGCGACATTTTTCTACGTCAGCACGCGCCGAAATTTTACATTTTTTCATCTCGTATTTTCTCTGCAAAATTTTACAATCTATTGCTGAGACTTCACACAGAGTTAGCAACAGTCTCGGGCTTACTAAAAAAGGAAAAATTTGTTTTTATCTTCTTTCCAATGAAACAAATTTTGCTTAATTCAATTATTTTGCCACCCAAACATGGCGGAATTAAAGCCTTATCGCGTAGCGTGAGAAAGGTTAATAAAGTGTTACCTTTTTCTTCGCCAGCGTCCAAGAGCATTTGGTAGAGGACTTGAGGATTCTTATTCTTTACGTACAGTCGACCATTCTTAGCAAGTTCTTTAATCCTGATTTCATCAGCGTCGTTGATCACTCCAAGCTTAACAATGCACTCATATTGTTCTGTCTTGCTTTCGAATTTGCCTACCAAGTTCGCAAACATGAACGCTCCATGTTTGGCACTGTCTTGCAACTCAGCACACACAAAAAGGTGCTTAGCTGGATCATCAGTTTGCTAGGATAAAAAGTCAACCATTTACTTCACTTTTATCCAATTTGCCTCATTGAGATTTTGAACTTCAACATGCAGTTATCAACTCTGATAGAGAAACTATTTATTTTAGTAAATCGGAGTAGAAATACGATGTATGATAAAGACACTAGACTAAAGTGAAGACTCTAGACTGGAGGGTCGAATCGTTGAATTGTGAACTACAAGTTTTTTTTAAGTTACATACTTATGAAACCAAGTGACGGTAAGGTATGTGATGATGTTCCCCAGAGCAACATATCCCCGAATCCCTTTCTCCAGGTCTACATATGATAAATATCCTTTGAGCATTGTAATCTCTACTTACCCAGCCATGAGCAAGAAGGCACGCCTCTCGATATATTTCCCCAACTCCCCAACAAAATTCAGCGCTTGCTTGCCAAGGGTTCATCACAGTATTGACCATGCATCCAAATTGATTATCATTGTTGATTGTCAACTAAAATTTTAAAACAAAATTTTGGTCCAGTCTCCAGACCATGATCTTTCATTGAATATTATTAAACTTCCACGGCATCTTCCACTGACTACGATCACCTTACGTGTCATCTTATTCTATTGAATATGATCAAGCTGCCCGACGACCTTTTTTCCCGTTCACTTTGGTCTAGCTTCAAGACCATCTCCACGGGCCAGTAGCACGTTGGACATTCGGGCAATGCCCAAGGGCCCAAGCAGTCTAGAGACCCAATAAGTGATCTCTTCTTCGCTTATAGTCCACGAGGGAATAGTTTGGGGGACAAAGGGCCCGATTTGGGCCGATGATTTGGCCCGAGGGCCGAAATCATAGCCAGTCCGCCCCAGATCAGTTTCATCTGAGCGGTCATGGGTTTAGTTTTTTTTTATTTTGATTTTACATCGAGGAACTTCATTGGCCGTATTTATCATAGAGGACGTCTTTAACGTCTGAGGCGATTAAGTCGTCTAGTAGAAAAATGCAGTAAATTGAATTGATGAAAAAAAAAATTGATACAACTTTGACTTTTCCTGTTAAGTGCGACCAAACGACACATTAACGCCTTAATCGTAAAAACCTGGATCGGGTCGCGGTTGCAATTTTCCTCGTATAAAACTGTGTAAAGAAATTTACTCGCCTTCTTCTATTCCTTCACTGTGTATTCACATTAAGGCTATTTTCACTACGGCTTTTTTCCCGCGCGGACGGAGCGCACGGTTTTGAACATGCTCTGTTATTGTCTATAGGTGCTTGGTCTCGCATTCATGTCAGGAAAGTTAAAAGTAATTCAACTTTCTCCGCGTGGACGCGAGATCAACAGCGGGCAATCCACAACCGAGCATGGTAAAAAATGTCGCTCCGCCCGCGAGGCCAAAACGGCCGTCGTGGAAAATGGGCCTTGTTATGCGAAAGATGAATAGCGCTGCATAGTGATTTTCTGAAACATTTGTAAAAAGTTTTCATTGATCGTTATAAAACTAGATTAGGATTTTTTTTTTAATAAAGGCTGCTATGTATGTATATTTCTGTTGGCCATCACGAATGTTTCATCGTTTTTTTGTCCAGGTTTATGAAGGTTGAAAAAACCATTACCAGTGGATAGTGCTATCACCTTTCGTACAACTGGCCCCAGGCGTTTGATTTTTCTAGACATTAAAGACGTCAATTCCAATAGAAATACGACAAATGGGCAGAGTACAATACTATGCATATTCCTGAGCAATTACTTACACCAATCGATCTTTCAAAGTCTTTTAGCGATTCTCCAAATGTGTCTGGCTCCATTAGGGATTGGAAGATGACTAGAGGCACCCTGTGGTTGTCTTTGTTGGCATTCACTGAGAGAAGCTGACCAATCTTTTTGGAATACTCTGTAGATATATCAACATCTGGATTGAGTGAGCCATCTGATAGTTTAAGGTTTACGCCAAACTTGTTAATCATACAATCAGGACCGACTCTTTCCAGCAAGCTCATCGCATCTTTGTTCTAAGAGAAAAACTTGTGCGTTCATTTTGAATGAAATTTTTTTCTATCAAGTCCGTCCTCCACTAGGTGGAATTTTGCGTGCGGAGTAATCTATCACCGTGATTGGTTCGCTCTGCGACGAAATATACTGCTAGCCGATCACTTTGGTAGATTTATTTTCCACACGGAAGATTCTGCCTTGTGGAAAACAGGCTTTACGCGCGCTCCGTTCTTTTGTTATCTGTTTTCAATGCTTTATCACAATTATTAGGAAATTTGTTCAAGTTAAAACATATTCAAAACATTCATGCAGTCTTTACTTTGCTCATTTAAAACTTGAATTCTCTTCTTCTGTTACATTTCATTGAAAACTCCCGTCAACTTCCCTCCTCTTTTGATTGCGGCTAATTTAAGGAAAATGTCGTTTACCTGGACAATTTCAAGATTTGATTTTCCAATGATAAGTTGTTTTGCAAGGGCAGTATCGCTAGGTGAGCAGGGTAGATAAGGCTTGATTACAAACGGATCTGTAGGTTTGGAAAGATGTAGCCACATGCAGTAATAAATCTTTGATCCGTAAACACTTTGTCCCAAAATACGACCATAGCCGTACTTGTCCAAACCAATCACCTTTAATTCATAAAAAAAAGTATGAAAAGAATATTTACACGTATTATAGGAATCTAATAAATTACATTTTGCAAATTCCGTCACCACAACTGGAAAATACATATTAAAGCTTAGAAAAATTGCAATGTTTGGTTACGAAATAATGGAAGATTTGGCCGGAATAGAAAACCGTGCGAAGTTTGCAGCTTTTGTATATTTTTGCGAAAATTATTCAGTTTTGCGTTTTTGAGACGTTCGTACACGAAAAAGTTAACATCCTTCATAATTTTCACTGCAGTTTTTATAAACAGACCAACAAGTGAATGCGTAGTTATTTGTATTTGCAAATTCCACTCAATCCTTTTTAGTGTAAATCAAACACGTGGAACTAAAGTACAGACTTTCAACCCAAAATACTTAACATTTCCCACCATAAGACAAAATCTGTAAAAAATCGCAAACTTCGCATGGCTATATTTTCTTACTTCTTTTCTGCTTCACCAAAATTTGCAGTTTTACCAAATTTGATGCATTCTTCCATTTGTGGTGATGGCTTTCTTTCTCTTTGCTTGGATCAACAATGGGTTTGTAAAAGGTTTGTCCATTCGGACTTAAGTGGTATGTGTAGTGTAGCATTTGTTTTGTGTTTGATTTCAAAGTAGTATAGAAAGACTACGATATAGTTACCCTATGTGATAGTAGTACTCCAGCACCAGCTGCGCCAGGTTTCGATCCCTCCAGGCCATTCACACCCACACTAAGATCATCTTCAGCATGGAAGACTTCAGGTGCCGCTAGAAGCACAAAATCTTTCATGGTACCATTTCTGTAGCTCAATCCTCCGGCTGGGTAGGGGCAATAACCAGTCTTATGAGGGTCACTGGTCACTGTGTCTGCATGACGTAGTGCGTTAAGCTGATCAGTTGCATGTTTACTGAGTGGCGTAATGGGGACGTATTTTGATAAAATGTCCAATTTCCTGCTGCGATGTTTTCTGCCTTTCTTCCCCTTCTTCACATGAAGTCGATCCACTTCAACGTTTTCGTCTGGTTCTATCAACATGGTTCTCATGTAAGCACCCCAAGCTGCATCCGCCAACATAGCGAAGTTTAATCCCTACGATGAAAAAAATTTATCAGTAAAATCTTTCAACACATTGAGTGACAAAGTGTACTATATCTCCCCGTATTATGGTGTGTCTATATGTCATGTGTGTCCTTTGTAAACCGTCTTGTTTTTATTGCTGGTTAATCTCAGATTCTCAGTAGAAAACAAAGAAAGTCTTTGTACTTGATAGTTATCATGTACAATTAGTATCCATACTAAATTTAATTCATTCTTGGTTGGAAAGTGTTCGGTGCGCCAACTTCGCTGCTCCAACTGCTGATATGATATTGAATGTGCAACAAAAAAGTGAAAAGTATTTTTTACTTTTTGGCCAGTATTAAAAGATCTCGAAAGTGTTTTCAGGTCCTTGCGCAAAGCATAGCTAATCCCTGACCGAAATCCTTGTCAGACTTTGATTATATTTTATTACTTTCGACAGACAACGTAGTATAAAAGAGTAAGATTCATTGCCTGTCCTATACCTGCTGTTTGAATTCATCTCGCATGACTAACATTTCAGTCAATGGATCCATGGCGCTTTCTTCTGTGCTACCAATAACCGCTGTAACTGAGATGACGGGAATGCCTTTGTTCACGCAATCCTGTAGTTGTTCTCTCAAATCTAAAAGTATCATTATAACATGTCAGCATATATGAAACTACATTTAACACGGTCAATTAGGTCATATTACTCCAATTTGGTAAGTTTTCCGAGTGATGGCCACATTATGACATGCAAAGTAGTAATATACTGTCAGGTTGTTGTGGGGCATATTCGGCTGAAAGATGTTTTGTAAGTCCCTCCAAGTGATAGCCATACCATGACAAGCAAGTACTAACTTGACATCATGTTGTTGTGAGACGTATTCCAGTGGATAAATGCTTTGTACGTCTCTCTGAGTGTTTGGGCCTCGGTTGCTCCTTTCTTCTGGTGTTTTCCATAATATGCGCTTGCGTAGCACGTAAACTTTTAATTGTAATAAATATTGGTATATAAACAACCACGAAATGCAATATTTAGAGTTCCATGCTTTAATTAAATACTTGTTTATCTGTTAAAGTATTTCTGAAAAATACAAAGTTTCGAGGGATGTCAACTTTTACGTTCGTGAAAAAAACGTAACAACGCAGTGCTGCACTAAATTGCGTGAATTCGCTAAAACGGTACCGCTAAAACGAGGGAATTCGGTACACTCACGTGTCATGTCTTGTCTGGCCTCAGAAGTCACGTTGATGTGAATCAAGTTATCCTCGCCCAAGCCCAACACTGTAGCAGCTTTCGGCCAAGAGTAGTGACATGTTGCAGGAACAAAAAGCCGAGGAGATTTTATGGAATGTTTAGTTAGGAATGTGCTTATTCCCACCGAGGTGTACGCATAGGGATGCACTAAAGCGGATAGTTTATCCATGCTAACACCTGCCTTTTCTGCGACGCCTTGCGCCATTCTATAAGATAGTTTGTATCATCACACATCTTATCTCTATTGTAGTGAAATAAATGTAACTTAGCAAGAAGCTATAATTCACAACCCAACGTTTCAACACTCCAGTCTAGTGTCTTCATCACACATCTTATCACTAATCTGGTTTAGTAGAGTCAGGGGCGTGGCCAAGGGGGGCAAGGGGAGCTTGGCCCCCCCAATCATTTTAGAGCAACATTTTTAAAACGTTGAAAACCGGCTAGAAATATGTTGGGGGGGGGCATCTCACTTTGAAAACTGAAAATTTTCTCGGGTGAGCATACCCCCAACCTGGTAAAATGTATTCGCCCCCCCCAAAAAAAGTTAGGTCCTGCCTACGCCACTGAGTAGAGTGAATGTAACTTAGCAAGAATTTATAATTCACAACGCAACGTTTAAACACTTCAGTCTAGTATCTTCATCACACGTCTTTGTCCTAGTCAAGGATACCATCTTACTTGCAAGCTTCATCGACGTCTAAATTGAGTAGTTGCCAAACTGAACATTTCTCCAACTCAAGATCTTTGTAGCCAGCTCCACCATCAGGTTTGGGCTCTGGATTTTCTGGGACATTCACCATGTAAGTCTTGGCGCCTGCTAAATCAGGTTCAGCCATCACTGCATCTTGCAAACTGAGAGGATAAAACTTCATATTTCTTGACGACCATACTGCTTCGATATTTGCAATGGAACCACCTTGAATGAAAAGTATATACAAAATGTATAACCTATACTGTACCAAATGTTTTAAGTCGTGAATTGTAACTTCTTGGTAACTGAATTTACGTTCACGGTATTGCACCAAAGTAGTGATTAGATGTGTGATGAATGTGTGATGCATAGTGGGAGTATGTACCCAAGTTGATGTAAAATATTAACATTTCAAGTTTATTGCTGCCATAAGTAATATTTTTAGTGAAATAAGTGTAACTTAGCAAGAAGTTACAATTTACAACTCAACGTTTCAACCCTCCAGTCTAGTGCCTTCATCACACATCTTATCACTACTCTGGTTTTGTAAAATGAATGTAACTTAACAAGAAGTTGCAATCGACGACACAACATTTTGGCATGCTCATTTTTTAATTAGGCCAAAATTTTCATCGAATTGGCGCAGATGACACAACGCACTTCAGCAGATGGTATTTAACTCACCACAGGTGATATGACCCCAGGGCTGATAATCTGGGAGACTCCTGTCGAAGCCGATCATATCACAAATCTGGTCAGCGGCGATAATTTCGTAAGGCGTTGTTATTGGCGATGCTGTGACATCAACGTTGTTCGGATTCCATACCATGCCCGATATATAACCCAGTACAGCTGGCATTGAAATATCCCAATTCATATGACCCTATGAAGAAATTGTTTTTTTGCTAAGTTACAATCAGTCTCGTTAACCAAAACAGTAACAAGATGCGTGCTGAAGACACTAGATTGCAGTGTTAAAACGTTAGGTTGTGAATTATAACTTCTTGTTAAGTTGCTTTCATTTTACTAAACCAGAGTAGTGATGAATATACTAGGGACCTTAAGATTCTACGATCTGAGCTCAACGACGCGAACATAAAGATGAGCACTTTTCATTTTAAATACAAAATCACATATACGCTGAAAAACACATATGTGTTGCTATAGACGAGTCTAACATAACGAAACTTTCCTCAAATCCAAAATAAGAAACTTGTGATTTGTAATGCGTCGAAAGTTTGCGTTGTTTGCGACTTACGTTTTTGAAAGTCACGTCGCCCTCATCAGAACTAGACCTGCGACGCGGTACGTAAGTTTCTTCAAACGCAGCAGAGGCTGTTTCTAATGTTGGCAGAATCATAATAATACTGAAACGTTACTGTAATATCAGTAATGCTGTATTTCAGTTCCTCAGTAAGATTTTTTAACATGAAGTAAACTCAATATTTACGTTCGCGTTGTTAAGCTCGCGTCGTAGAATCTTAAGGTCCCCACTAGATTAGAGTGTGGAAACTGCGGGTAGTGAATTTTAACTTATTGATAAGTTGTATTCATTTTACTGAACCAGAGTAATGACAAGATGCGTCATATGAATTACCTGAAAACGCGGGCTGAAAACGGGCGTGCTCTGTTCTAAATCATCGTTCATTTCTTTCAGTTTTTCTTTTAATTGCTTCTTCTCGCTTCTGAACGCTGGAGTCAACTTCTGAAGTTTCGTCACGTACTCAGGGTCAGTTGGCCAGTATTTGCGACGATTGGCTTGATGTTGTTGGATAGTTTGGTCCATCAATTTATTGAATAATCCATGATTTTCTGCTCGTGGACCCATAAACCATGCACTCAGAGCATTGCTCTGAATTAGGTAGCGTTCGCCTTCCGCGCTGAAATAGATTGTGAGTATAGTGAGCTTCATGTTACGTCTTATTCTAAGAAGTTGTCAGGTGGAAGAGTAATTTTCTCCAAGTGATAGTCTACCATGACAAGCAAAGTAGTAATGTAACGTTGTGTTGCTTTGGGACGTATTCGGGTGAATGAATTTATTCTAAGTATCTTCGAGTGATAGCTCACCATGACAAGCCAAGTAGTAATTTAACGTCATTTTGCTGTGAGGCGTACTCGGGTGAATGAACGTTTTGCAAGTCTCTCCGAGTGATAGCTACACCATGACAAGCAAAGTAGTAATTTAACGTCATTTTGCTGTGAGGCGTACTCGGGTGAATGAATGTTTTGCAAGTCTCTCCGAGTGATAGCTACACCATGACAAGCAAAATAGTAATTTAACGTCATTTTGCTGTGAGGCGTACTCGGGTGAATTAATGTTTTGCAAGTCTCTCCGAGTGATAGCTACACCATGACAAGTAAAATAGTCATGTAACGTCATGTTGTTGTGGCTCTCCATGGGATAACACCACGAATTCGCTAGTTTCTAGACTAAGAAAAGTTTTGTTTTTTTTTCTTACGTTTGGTCGTATTGATCCGTCATCTTTCTTTTTACCTCAAAACGTGATCACTAGAAGGTTGAACAAGGACAAAGATTATCGTAAAGTTTCGCACTAGTAAATGAGACGTAGCGAGAGTTCTATCCAATTTAAAGCTATGATATACTAAGTATTCTTCTTTAATCTCGAATCGCTAGTAATCAGCGATGAGCAGTCTAATCAATCCACCTTCACTGCAAGCCCGTAGCTATAAGGGGGGGCTGGGGGGGCAATGCCCGCCCATCCAGAAATAAAATTGTCATTATGCCCTCTCAAGTTTACATAATTTGTTCCTCCTGATTTAAATCATTTTTATGGTTACATATTCATGACAAACAGTTCGGAAATTTGCTTAAGTATGCGGATACTCAAGGAAAAAGTCATTGACCGTTGCGAACTTCGTGGAATTTCACTGAATTTGTCATGGACATGGTGTTTGTTTTGGAAACACTGCATTAATATTTGTAGTGAAAATTATAAAAAAAAACGCTATTGGATTATTCTTTAAGGAAACGAAAGGAACCGATCCAATATTCTTTTCGTTTTGGAGGAACGTAGTCTTACCAACATTCCATTGCTGCGACAAAAAATTAGCACTAAAACAGCCTCTCTGCTAAATTCTTTAGCACTGCCCCGTAGAAATTGAGGATTGGCTACGGGCTTCAAGCCCGGGGCTTGTTTCACTGCTTTCATTAGACTAGAATTGCTGTCACTCTAGAAGTCGATATGGAAACCCCTAATAGTACATTTGAACTGTTGGGTTTCACGCGAGGGTTTACGCGTGCTTTGACAGTGTTTTGTTGTCATTCAAAGTTTATTTTTTGTTTTGGTAGGAATAACATACATAAAAAAATTCTCAATTCTGATTGGTAAAGTGCAGTGAAAAAAAAAGAAATCCAGCGCAATTTTTCAAAAATTTCTTAAATATGTTCAAAAAACATTTTTAGCTGAAAAAAAAATCAGTTCAGAATATTGTTTTTCGTGTAAGTCCTTTTCGCAAAGCATTGTACAGTTACCAGAGACAGAGGGTTTATTCCTTGCATTGAATTTTTTAGTGTATATTATTAGTAAGTAATAGCATGCTTTCTTGCGTGCAATTTGGAAAAACATTCACTCGTGAATTTTTCAATGACTTCAAATTGCACTCGTCGCTCGGACTCGTGCAATTTTCATAGTCTTAAAAAAACTCACCCGCGCATGTTTTTTCCAAATTGAACTCGAAACCATGCTATTACCTATACAAACTATTTTTACAATCCTTGGTTTATAAGAGCTATAAAGTTGCACTAAAGAGTAAATATACAGCAATGTGAAACAAATTTCCTGGGAAAAGAATACATAAGAGTTGCGACCGAACTAGGAAGCATGGTTAAGGCCATTTTACACTATCAAAGTTTCTGTGATCAAAGTAGGAATTTTTCACAGGGAAATTCTACGTTCTGAAAGAAAAAAGGAAATATCAGAAGAAGAAATATCAGAGTGAAGTATAGTTCAGTGTTGTGCACTGTATTAGTCCCTTCAATATATTTAGCAAATCCGTGAAAACTTAGGATTTACCCATTCGAAATATCCACTTTGATCACAGAAACTTTGACAGTGTAAAACCGGGCCTTAGTATTGTGATACAAGGCTGTGATGGACTTCTGTTTTATACTGTAGCAGTGTTGACACTAAAATCGTTAACCAGGGAGGGGGCGTTCATTTCCAACATCCATAAGCGGGCGCTTATTCGTGGGGCGAAAATAAGGTATAGATAGAGCTTTGCTAAGTTTGGAACGTTAGATTTTTATTTTTGGAAAATTTTACCTTGGCGATTTTTCATGATTGTAGAATGACATTACAGTCTCTTATTAGAAAATGAAGTCTCAAGCGACAACACCCATATATGATGTTACAGAGACTGGGAACGAAAACGATGTAGTTGGGATTTTTTATGAATGTCTAGATATTTTGGGGGCTCACTTGGCATTTTTACAGAACTTACAGTTGGCAACATGTTTTGATATTGCTCCGCATAATTGATTGTTAATACGCATATTGAGTTCTTAAGTGTTGCTTCTAAAAGTAAATACACTCTTAGAAATATAGCTGAACCAGCCTGTACTTCTTTTTATGTATATATATCGTTCGGCGTCATTGACTGTTAATAAACAGAGTGCTCTTAAAAGTTAGTGTTGTTTTTAAAAGTAAATTCACTCTCAGAAATATAACTGAACGAGCCTATACCTCTTGACCCCTGTCTTAGATATCAATGGTGCAGTTTGTTTTGGAGATATGAGCTAGCTTTTTATTGGCACAATTTGCTGCACTGATTTCACGCGATGAAAACAGGATGTCGAGGCCAGTAAAGCCCGGTGCACACTAGACGTTTCTTGCTTAGCAGTATGTCATTCGTGGCTGTTGGCGTAAGCAGAAAACCCTAGTGTACGGTGCACTTCAGTAGTGCACTTTTGTAAGTTTTCAGTCACTTGTGTTTTTCTTATGCGTCATGATTGATTGAAAACTTACAAAAGTACACCGCACATTAGGATTTTTTTCCTCTTACGCCAACAGTCCCGAATGACATGCTGCTATAAGCGCATAGCTCTAGTTGTGCGTCAGGCTTAATCGCGCTGAACTGGTTGGGGGCAGCCAGTAAACTGGATATTTTGCATAAACATACGAGGACACGTTGCGTGTAGTTGTCTTGCTGTGCTTATCGGACTGTTTCAACGCTTATGTTGAAATTTCACACTTGGATCAACGTCATATTTTTTTCTTAATAAGTAGTTTTTTTACTCTGCCGCGGGAAGAATTGGAGATTCAAACATTTTGAGATGGCATCAGCTTCAATCGAAAAGTGCACTTGAATGCAAATTTGCAAAATACAAAGACATTTCCGTGCAACCGAGGCCTTGTAGCCTCGCAGTCCCCAGTGTCGTGACGAAATCGCCGGCCAAAAGCTGCCGCTCTATGACGTCATTAAATTAATGACCGAGTAGTGGACGGCCTGGGTCTAGGCTTATTTGCATCAAAATTTTGCTGAGCAAGTTTTTGAGAAAAAAAATTTGATACGCTTGTTTACCCACATAGTTGAGATATCTTAAAGCAAATGCATGTGTGATTTGCATTGAACAGCAAGACTGCAAGTATCAATATTACACAGCATGATGTGCTATAGCCTCAAAGAAAACAAACAGCTCTTTGAATCTTTTTTTTCAATCTACAAGCTGTGCCCTTCAGTGAAACGTTACGTAATACAATATGCATTAATAATGATGAATTATCATTCTTAAGAATTGATTCAGCGACATGTCGCACAGTTTTTTACGGTAAACACGTCACAAAGAGAACTCTTTGTTTAAAAATGGTCTTTTAGCAGAGTCTCTTGACTGACCAAGTCCGCAGGCTATTTTGAGTGCAGGT
This sequence comes from Phenganax subtilis, assembly GCA_025434845.1. Lineage (NCBI taxonomy): Eukaryota > Metazoa > Cnidaria > Anthozoa > Malacalcyonacea > Clavulariidae > Phenganax > Phenganax subtilis. The sequence continues at coordinate 4,141 of JAOBYK010130015.1, read as the reverse complement.
ATGCACTAGTCTTGAATAGCACTCTTTTTGTCGAGTTACTGCAATAGAAAATTGATCCAATGAGCTGTTTCCGAGTTTTTCTTTCATATGCGACCTTTCTTTATTGCAGCCGCTGTACCTGCGCGGGCTCGTGCAAATGTGCGCTGTTACGGATTGTTTGCCATTGCGCGCTTTAAAAATACACGCTTTCTCTGTCTCCGCGCGGCCAAAGCGGCTGCAGGAAACAATGCTCATTACACAGAGATATAAGTGTGCGATAATGTGCTCTCTAATTATTCCTTTTCCGGCATCACCGGACTTGTAATTTTCTTGCAATATGCATTTAAATAAGGTGTCATAATGTTAAGTACTGATGTATCCTAGAAATTTGCGAAACATAAAATATCTGTATTAGTCTTTGCAGTATCTATGGTAATTGCAGAAAAGTGGTGCGCATTTCAGATCTCCTTGACTCTGCAAATATTCACAAGGCATGCGCAATTAAACATAATTACAGTGTCTCTATTGTCGTGGTCAAAACCAAACGCGCTTTGTGAATTTGCACCACAACTGGACAAAAATCATTGGGTACATGATTTATTAATTGAACTAGCTGGAGAAACATCAGGTGTGCGTTTACGATAGAATTTTCCGGATAAAAGCGCACGCTTAAAAAAACTAACAAAATCATTACTTCCATTCGTGTATCCATTGCCTTTGTAAGAGAACTCTAAAAATTCGCTTGGCAGCCCTTTTGCTACTTGCAAATTCTGCTCGGTGATAAACATGAGATTTTAAAATAGAACGATTTGCACAATGCATAAGACAGGTACTAATCTAGTTTTCATAGAAAATTATCGTTACTGCGATAAAAGAAGCACGCCTACCTTGAATAAGCTGCAAATTTTTTTGACAAAATCTTCAACGCAACTTCACTCTCTGCTTTTCAGCCAAAGTGCACACCCTTACCTTGCAAACCTGGGAATTTAACGGCACCAGGCTTGATGCTGATTGGTCGAGATAAAGTCTCATGATGTCCGTTTTGACGTCACGTTTCCTGTTGTTCGAGGGTAAGTTTGCGTGCAAGTTTTCTTAGTGACGTCACATGCCTACAGGGAGAAATGTAGCAATTATGGCATCGATGCAGAAAAAAAATCTATACAGATTGGTCACTCAGCATGCATCGTGTACACGTTTATGCAAAAATATACGGTTTATTGGCTAGAGTAATGGCGAACCAGCCAGTTCTGTGTGTTTATTCGCTAGAAAAAGCAATTGATTTGCCACAGGAATGGCAGGCAAGCCACTTTTGTGTGGTTAGTGGTTCAAAAAAGTAATTGACTGGTCAGTGTAATGGCGAACGACATGCGTAATGCGAAGTGCGCGGGCCCAAAAACTTCAGAGATTCCGACACAAGTGACGCTTCTGTAGAGATCTTTATTCTGCGGCACCAACGTAGCTGTTGCGGTCGGCTTTTAAATTGTGGTTGCACTGACGTGTGTTTCACTATAAGTTTCTGTGGTTTTATGCGTGCTTACATCTCTTGTGTTTATTAACGCTGGATCGCAAAATCTTTTAAAGCTCAAGCTTGAATTTATTTGCTTCTTGTCTCTGTGGGGGAGAATAGAGATCTGAATTTGAATAAAACAGTTCCCGCCCAGTCACTGAATAGGAGTACAGCAAATTTGAAATACTAGACTTTTGAAGTATCCAAACGCATTTTAAAACAGGTTCAACTAGATTTTTGGTTTGGTTTGTTGTTTTCACGCCTTGTTACGTTTTCAAGATTTACACATAAATAATAATAGTTGGAAATAATATACACATTCACTTATCGTAAAAGCAGTCAAATTGTTAACTTCTTTGTAATCAAAGTTTAAGTTTCGAAACAGAAATCTATAGTCAGTTGGCCGGGGCCTGACAAGAATTGTAATCGGCAATAGGGGTTTTGGTTCATTGCACAGCTAATTCAAACCAGATTGTTTTGGCTATTGGACAGTAAAATGTACAAGGAAAGATTGTGTCAAAAAAATTGAACCATTTGAATGTGAAATTAGCGTTCTATGTGCTATGGTTAACAGCTTTTGAATCATATATGCATGTGTAAACCAAGGCCCAGTTTACACTATACCGTATTCACTCGTCACCATATCTTCGTTTACTGTTAAGGGGCAATAATTGCCAGCAAATATTCACTAGGCTGACAGATTTTGTATATTTCTTTGTGTCATTACCATTAAAAATCTTTATATAGCATTGATAGTTGCAAAATTTGAGCCGCTCCTATAGCAATCCGGTATAGTGTAAATGGGGCCTAAAACAAATATGCAATGGTTACGCTTTGAATATTAGTCAACAAGAGCTTCTAATTGTATACCAGACTGTGAAGGACAATAGGTTTTGTGAATACAATGCTTATTTCAATTTGAACGGTGTAATGTTAGGTTAGTTTTTTCAAACAACTTGTTAGATGAAGTGTAGTGAACTTTTGTGCCTAAACTTTTAGTTTTTCAGCCGTAACTTTTTTGAATTTTCCCACAACATTTTTGACTGCTTGTACTTGCACATTTTTTGCGACTTTTAGAATTGTAAGAATTTCCTTATTACATGGTTCGATAGTTCTTATATTGCAAGGACAAATATAGAAATGCTTTGAATTTGTGCTTTATTTTGCAAACACTCGATTTATAAAGAGCAGTTTTGTAGACTTTGTGAAAGTATCGTCAACAATCAGAATTATAAGATCACGAAAATACAAGAAGTGCAGTAAATAACTTTTTAGTTACGATTCTCCGTCGTAAAAACCGTTATGTTTTAGTGGCTCCATTAGCTGGATTCAAATGGGCAATATTGTTACACCCGCCTGGAGGTTATAATTTCATTTGCAACGTGTTTGCAAGCAAAATATCTCGCAAAGGGATTTTTACGAAAGCTACATGTGGGCGTTCATAACGAAATTTGTGGGCATGGAACCATCTGATTATTTTGGTAGAATTCGGCTGAGAGTTGAATGAGAAATGAGCTAAAATTTGTCTTTTAAGTGAAACCTCTATTTCGTAAAACAATATATAACGGCATGACTGCGTTTTTTGTTGTTACGGAAAAGTTACAGCATAAAAACGTCTTTTTGTGGTATTAACGTTTCACGACTGGAAGCAGAATTTGTAAACGTAGAAACGTGACAAAAATCATTCGTCATTCATTCAAGTGAAGCAAGTCTTATGCAAAATTAAGGATGATACTGCTAATTTTTTTTTAAAACTAATGATGTGGGAAAGTGTGCAGTATATATATCGAAAAAAACCCCGAAAAGAGACGTTGAAACATTGTAATAAAGAATGCAAGTTAAGGCCATTACAAAGGGGCGATTTCTTCTGCAACCTTTGCCGTATTGAAAGATGTAAAAGCGAGCGTAACCTACTCAATTACATACGCCAGGGGGAGAAAAATCACTGTACAAATTCCTTTAAATAAAATTGCTGATTTCTCTAATGAACTTATGAGCACTTTTTGCGTCGTAGGCGGTGGGCACTTAAAATGTACTTGTTTGAGTCTCTATTTTATAATGAGAAGAATCATTCCTTGTTGAGCTTTTTATTGAAATGCACCCACAAAACAGCAGCTTCGCTATGTCGTATTGCGTGTGATTGTTCTAAGATATATTTTAAACTTATGTAGCAAGGTGGTGTGATTAATCAATTGTCTTGGTGTTTTTTTGTGAATACCAGTGGCGAATACGCGGCACGCTGCTGTGACCACATACCACGGGCACAGCAAGCGCTTCGCTTTGAGAAATTCCTGTAAACACTGTTGTGAAAGGCGGTTTGCAATATATGGAAAAACTAATAACAAACAGATGTTTAAACAGTATCTGTATATTATTTCAACTCATTTCTGAGTTTTTTTTAATTAAACATGTACAACTTCTGATCTTGATATAGACACTTAAAGTCCTTTCAAGTGTCGCACTACTGCAGTGTCGAATGCATTAGAAAGAATAGATAATCAGCTGAAACTCCTCATTATCGATTGTTTTTAATGCATTGGACACGGCAGCAGTGCGATGTGTGCCCGGTTCAAACGTCGAACTTTTCATGTGCCGAATCGAATGCAAACGAGCACAAGTCTTTGTTTAGGCTCATTTGCATTCGATTCGGCACAT
>JAOBYK010128904.1:0-20733 GCA_025434845.1 Phenganax subtilis | reverse complement strand
AATATATAAAGAATATTAAAATTAAAATATGTGGTAAAAATTTGAAGATAGGTCTCCGATGAAACTAATGAGTAAAACGCAAATGCAGTTGCTGAAAAGCCGCGTGTAATTCGCGACATTCCCCTTGTATAATTTTGTCGCTGACTTATAAATTATTACACGCGGGCGCAATTCGTGATCGAAGCAAAAGAATGCATTGGTTAATCGACAACAAATATGTGCTGTAAGTTTTAACGTGGTTTTACTTACTTTATTTATTGGAATATGGTATGAAAATAGTGTAATATCGTGGCTTGAATCCTGGCGACTGATGTAATCCGTGGACGCGATTTCTTGTCCGATTCTTGGTCTGATTCTGGTAAAGCGATAATAGCGAATAATCCACGCTCGCCATATTGGCGGTAAATTTGTTCAAGATTCTTGTACAATATTCCTTTGATGGCTAGCTTTTGCTTTATTGCATCCGAGATTACGCTTTGTCCGTCTGGGAAACACATTCGTCGATACGTTGAAGTTCTGGCATGCCTTTGATCGAGGAATTGCATGTCGTCGTGGGCCTCTTTGGCAGTCACAGGTTTACCGAAGCTGAATACTTGTTTTGGTGTTATCTCAACTGAAGATTTGAACACAATTTTGATCAAAGCTTTGACATCTTCTACAGCATCGTGTGCGTCGAAAGTTTCGTTGAATAGATGAGAGTACAAGGTAGTTAACTTGTTTCCTTTGCATTGTGAAAGAATCTCCGACGAAGGAAGATCTGACTTTCGAATTGACTTGAAGATGAGCAAACTGTCCGCAAATAAAACATCTAACAACGTCAACTTCTCAACAAACGACGATCCTGCAGAACGAAGGAGTACCGGTGTATCAAACAGAGAGGAGTTGTGGCCAAGCATAACAGTAATTACAGGTTTGTTCATTTCTTTCTTGTAATGGTCACGTGTTTTTTCTATGAAACTCAAGAGTTGAGTGAGGCATTCCTTCAGGGAAACACTGTGGACCGCCTTGCCATCCTTACACAATACTTTTACACCATGTAACACTTCACTAGTGAGTCCATGAACTTTTGATGCTGCAGGACTTATTGCACCTTGAGGAGTGATATACTCAGAATAGGAAAAATTTTCATCGTGGCTAACTATGGAGAGTTGAATTAATTCAGCTGATTTGCCAATGGTTGTTGTTTCTGTGTCCCATATCAAAAAGTTGTAGTACAAACACTCCTGATCACAAACTTGTGATTTGACTTGTGGTCGTGTGATTGGATCTTGCAATAATGCTTCACAGTCCTTTAGAATAGCTTTGCATTTATCAAAGTTAATCTCGTTCAACACAGTTAGGTCTGGTCCTTTCTGTAGTTGTGCTGTTGGATCCAAATTTAGGCCAATATTTGAACTATAGCTTGGTGCTTCTTGCAACTCTTTCCTTATTTGTTTAGTGGCTTTGTTTGTGTAAAGTGTGCGCCTTCTAAGTTTAAATTTAGTTGTCGATTTTCTGTTGTTATCCTTCATTTGTTTTTCATCCAGCTTTTTGTGGTAGTCATAGCATTGTTTTCCAGGATTAATCCCAAGTGCAGTCAATGTTTTTCCAACATACCGATGGCCTTCATGGCGCTGGGCAACACCACAAGCAATTCGAAAGTCACTGCTCTCGCTGTCTCCGTAGTAGCGTATCTTTATATTCTTGGAACCTATGGTTCCATTCAGTGATTCATTTCGCTGGGAATTTAAACAAGGAGCTAGCTTTTCCAACACAAGGTCTGTCGTGTACTCAGCAAAAATATCATTGAGAGCATTTTTAAGGGCATCGCCATGAAGATCCTTTCGATGAGGTAACTCATTGTGTACATAGGTGGTGGGATTCGTATGAAATCTGCACCAGGTGGGGTTGCACTTGCTGTGGTCACCAAAAGCATGGGGAATAATTGTCTTGTGTGATTTTGACAATTCACGCTTATCATCTTTGTTTTGATGAACACTATATGAGAAACACTTGATGAGGTAGTTAATTACTTTTTGTGACAGTGTTGAGCAGTTAGGAAATTTCATTCGTTGACTCAAATTGTACAGGCGTGTAGAAAGGGATCTTTTTATGTGAATGATGTCCGAATATTTATGTAATTCATAGGGAGCTTGCTTCACTAGTTCTGCTAGTGTGGTGCTATCATCATCCCCAACATAACTTGAAAACTTGACATTGCTTTCTGGCGCTTCTTTGAAAAGTTGGCATGCAACGTCAGTCTCCATAATTTTTGAGGAACCTGTGTGGTTTTTTCGACAATCATGTTTGGTACAAGGTGTATTCTCTTTCCCTCTAGGGCTATCGCAGTATCGACATCTCTTGTTTCTTGAAGAAAAAGCTATCACCTTACCAGTCTGTAAGCACATCACAGCCCCATGGCCAGTCAGTGAGTTGAATGCCCTCCCTCGCTTCTGCCATCCCATATCGTAAGAACATGTTACTCCTATTAAGCCATTCTCATCTTGTACAGCACCATTTTCAATCTCATATTCCTTCTCTTTCATCAAAACCTCACTACAGCTCCTTTTTGCAACTTTCTCCACAGCTAATCCAACCTCTCTTTCTATTTTCTTAAAGGTACTGCAAGTAATTGGGGGTATGTTCATCGTTGTCAAGATGGTATTAAGATGGGTCCCTCCAATGCCAGCATCTAATGTGCCTAGTACTGCTCGAGAGTTATTGTCATATGCAGCAGGACCATGGGTTCCAGATTTGTGTTTTTGTGATGTATTAACAATATTTATTGTGTGACATAAATGACAACTGATATGGAATTTGCTTGCTATACCCATTTTTTCCTCTTTTGTTATATTTGCAACTGACAAAGGACCTATACATATATGGAGAATTAAAAAGTGTATATAGTAGACTGTAGAAGGCTAACCATTTTTTCAATTGTGTGGAAGGCATATATATGTACAGCATGAGGCAGCTCTAACATATTCCAACTTCATGTAGAAATTTGTTGATATAACTTTTTGAGATTGTGGTGATTTACGTTTATGGCAATTGACGCAAGTCTCCATTTCTTTCCTGAATATGTCCATATCAACAACTCTTGACCCCAATGTTTTGTAATTCTTTGTCTGTATATTATAAGATAAGCAGAAATATAATAAAAAATGTTACTCGATAAATATTGTACAAACTATGAAACATTGTACAAAATGTGAGATATTTTATAGTTGTGGTTGACATTGTGTAAAATGTATAAACAAATTTTGCTCTTACCTCTTGTGTTTCTTGTGCTCTTGTCCTAGGAATATTTGTAGGACAGTCTAATTGTCTTCGCGAAACTGCTCTGCCTAGCGGTATAAGTTGTTGAAAATGCTGGCGTCTCTCAATTTCTTTTTTCTTCACGAATTTGCCCTTTTTCGTTCTGTGTGCTGGGAAAGTAGTCTCTTCTTGACTTTTGTCATTGTCGTCGCCCGCAAAAACTTTTTGTTTTCCGATACGATGTACTATCGCAGCCAAAGCTGCAAAACTGCCGCCAAAAAGCTTTCGTAACATTTGACGAAACTCTCGCAATAGTTTTACATATTATTCAAGTATTTTAAGTAATTTTGTGCTTTTTTTAGCTCCGCTTTATTAAATTATAAGCAATGTTTTGAGATAATTTTGTATTATTTTTAAAGGTCCCGCTAATTGTTGTTATTGCAAAAATGCGTGGAAAATATCCACGCAACGCGCGGGGGCTGAATCTTGTCTCGCATTCAATCCCACGCGCAACTGTAGGGAGCCTCCTTAAATAGAATATTGTCAACATAATGGGGTTATTCCAAAAACATTGGTATCAATGATGCTGAAATTTCCGCACATGTAAAGAAATAAACGATGGGTTGGAATATGAATTTAATGTGGCATTACAAGAATATGAGATGGATGTATTCTTCACTGAGCCATAATTTAACCTAAACTACCAAAACCTGATTTAAGAAGTTTGTTAACTGCATCCTCTACATCACAAGTGTTATTGAGTGTTGATTGTAGAGTATCTTTTGATGTCTGTGGGAATATATCTTGTAGTTGTAACAATCCATCATCAATTTGCTCGTTTTCAGAACACACTGAGTCAAGAGATACATGAAATTTAATAAATTTAACAAACTTTTGAAAATTGACAAACTTTGGTTGTTCGAAACATGAAGTACCTGTTTGATTATTTGCCTCAAAAAGTGAACATGTAAGAAGCTCTTCATCAGACCCTTTGTCCTCAGTTTGAAAACCAACACTAAGCTAGAAACACATGTTACATTGATTTTACAATAGTAAAGGGAGTTTTTCACAGATTTGATTTAAATAATCATTCTAGGCCGTGTCAACACCATTGCTCTTTACATATTTATATCAATTTTTTTCTTTAAAACTAGATAATAGCATACAGCTTTAATAATGTGAAAACTAAAATGTCTAGTGATGCCAAATCCAGACATGAAAATAGTGGCGAATTATAGGAACATTCCAAAAAATTTTTGGCTGATGAAATTTTGTTAAAACTGATAATAATTACACTTAAAATATGGTAAACCTTGAAAAGGTAAATAAATATACCACAGTATATGGAAAAATAGTGAGCGCACTTATGTCGGAAGCTTTGAAATGTTCATCCTGCCACAAATCAAATCACCCATGTTTCACAGCCAGTAAACGGCTTGTTCTGGCCACTTAGTATGCTGAACAGCTTTTTGACAGCATGCAAACAGCGTACATTTGACAAAAAACACAAGGATACGTTGTACAGATCAATGACTCTACCACGCTCTATTGTTCTTTTGTATACAGTAATAATACTGTACTATAATAATTTGGAAAGTACTGACAACCAAACTGGATTTCAACACCAATACAGTTTGCGTTTGTTTTTCTGAACATAAAGGTTTCAATTAGTAAATTTTTAAATATCAATTGCAAATGAAAATACCTTCACAATATTGCTTGAAGGAAAATCTTTTCGACATGATTTAAGATGTTCACGTAATTCATATGGAGGTATTTCTTTACAACAATTGTTGCATTCCTGTTTTTCAATATCTTCAGATTTCAGTACATTACTATTTTCTTTGAACACGCATTAAGTGTACAGAAATACACAAAATCTCACAACTGGCAATAAATTGTCAAATTGCAAAATATGTAAAGTGCATACTTTTCAATGAAAAGAGTTGGCCCACAGATTTTCCTAAATAAAGGCCATTTTCCACTACGGTCATTTTGCCCACGCGGTAGGAGCGCACGGCTCTGAAAAAGCTCCAACGTTGTCTGTGGCCGTTCAGTCTCCCATGCAAGCCAGGAAAGTTAAAAGTAATTTAACTTTCTCAGCATGTACATGAGATCAAAAGCAGACAGTCAGTAACTTAGAATGTTCAAAACTTTTTGCTTAGCCAACGCAGGAAAAATGCCATAATGGAAAATGGCCTTAATACTTACATCTTCATCTACACTTTCTGCATCTAATGATAGATTCGACTGAATAGGTAGCACATATATGATAGCAGATTTGATCCCATAGTCATACTTCAAAAATGGTATGGTGTATCCTTTGCAAGAGGTTTAATGAATATTAAATCCTTATTTGATCCCTGCCTATACAACTCAAAGCCACCAGTTTGTTGCAGTTTGCTGAAACGTTTAAATAACTCTTGTTGTATATGCTTAAAGTCTCCTCTTTTGTTTGTAAACACAACAGTCTTTTGTCCCAAACCAACCTCATGGAGTTTTTGCTTGTAAGCAGTAGATGGAACTTTCCTTTGGTCTTTGTCAGCTAACACACAAAAGTCGTGAGTCCATGTTTCTTAAATTTTTTATGGCTGAAAATGTGATTTTCCTTTGCTTCTCTTTGAACTTAATGTACTCTGAAAACTACATTTGCAGCTTTGGTAATATCCCAGCCAAGATTGTTTTCCACTTATTGCTGCACCAGTTTTGTTGTCAGACGAAACAAACTGGTCTGTTCCTGAGCTAAGTGTAACACTATTTCTTGCCAATAAATTTCTTCCAGACCCACCAGAAGTACTGCTCCTTCCAAAATATATGCGGTTGCTGGCAGGTTCATTACAGAATGACCTGGAAATATTTTACTGCAAAATGATAAAGCTATCATTAAATGTGGCAAAGACAATTATTGTATAAGTATCAATAGTGCACAAGTGGCCATAGCTGAAAAGAAGTGAACATGAAACACATGTTAACTGTCTCTTTCATATTTAATATCATAAGCACTGCAATGAAATCTAAGTGCTGTGGGCCTTTTTCTCAAACCACTTACGAAGGATGTCAGCAAATGATTCTGCGGAAAAAAATCGAAAAACCTCCTGCTAGTTTATAACTGCGAGACTTAGAGTAAGATCATTTGCTCAAAATTTGAATTTGTTTGATTTGACTTTGCTGATTCTTTAAGCAAGTTGACAGAGCGTTCCAGCAAGCTAACTGCCTCAGATGGAGAAGATGCGGATTCTCCACGAGGTGCTTGCTGTTCTTCAGCAGCCATGTTGAAAATACCCTATAAACACAGCATACCCAAGCGCATTCATTTGAATTTTAAGGCCTGGACACATCTCAACTGAGCTCCATGTGCACCTGGAGTGATGTCGGAAGTGCAGAAGAAACATCATGTCACTTATGACCCTTTTACCGCGTAAGATAGTCTGGCATAACAATTAGGACTTCATCATTCTTTGTGTAAATTGTTTTGAGTAGAAACGTTGCAATATATTTTACTGATGTGAAACGGCATGTCGTGAAGACGAAACTTCGTATCGTCAGGCCGAAACGTTTTATAATAGAGACAAAACGTCGTATCGTCAGGACAAAACGTTTTATCATCAAGACGAAACGTCGTATGGTCAGGACGAAATGTTTTATCATCAAGACAAAACATCATGTCAACAGGAAACCTTATATTTTTGAACCTTATACCGCTCCATACAAGCTCACTTTGCTCGTGTTAATTTATTATAAGGTTAAATAATTTGTCCTAAAGCCCATCCTCCTAAGATCCCCATAGCACCCATAACGATATGTTCATACTCTTGCATCTCCTTGCTAGGTTTATAATAACCTTCTAATCTAGGTTCTGGTGTCCATGCTAGTCTTGTAGAATTTAGATTCTTTTTACGCTCTACGAGGTTTTTATTTGTCGTGTTAATGTCTCTATTAGCACCGGAGAATTCTTGGCGGATTCTAGCTTCCTTATTTTTTCGAGCTACTTCTTTTTGATACCAAGCTTCTTTGTCTCTTGCGAGCTTTTCCATGGCAAGGTTGTGATGTTTCATCTCTGCTACGTATCCGCTATGATCCATTTTCGAAAATATCCAACTAGCTCCAGCAAAACGAAAGCGATTAATAATTGCTCCTATTACCATACCAGCCATTTATTTAAAGAAAAATCTACGATTTTTGAATTTTTTCTGGAATTATTTTTTCATCTTTGAGATATTTTACCAACACGGATCCAAGCATCACAGCTCCAGCTAATTTTAAAGTTCCTTGAATCGATTGAGGTGTGCCTAAGGGTTCTCCTAAAACTTTTTTACTCACCACAGACACTCCTACTGCAGACAAAGTTTATATGCCTGCATCATAAATTTGATTGATATATTCTTGTTTGTTACCCATTTATTATTAGAAATTTTTTTTAAAAAAATTATAAGATGGTCTTAATTTTTAGTCAAAACTGAGGAATTTTCCCGCTTCATGCTTATCTAAAGCCCCACTGCTTTGCGCTTTTATTTCTTTTTTTAGCTTAGGTTCTTGTTCAAGACTTTTTTCTAAAATTTCAGGATTCCCTGTGGATGTTTTATCTCTATAAAAAAAGATGATATAACAAACAGTTACAATTCCATGTATAAAAACTAAAACAGTAGACGTTGGGCCGATCGATGTAATAGACCAAGAATCAGCATTTTTATTGTTGTTTTCAAGTTCTTCTAAATGCTCAGCCTCTTCGCATTTTTTCTTTTTTCTCTCCTTAGCTTTTTTAGAAATTTCTGCAAGACGTTTTCCAGCTGCTACTTTTCGCGGATCTTTAACTTTGGTTTGCGTGGTAATAACTTGATTTTGTTCCTCAGGAAGCATTATGTGACCTTCGGTCTTACTTGAAATTTGCTTATTTTCCTCTACCATTTATTTAAAGTAAATTTTAAGTAAAAATAGGCAATTTTTTAGTAAAAACAAGTGCTCCTTAAGACTACTTAAAGTTTGTTTAAAAATCGGCCAAGTAAAGCCGAAGACTGCGTAGCGGTTTTTAAGAAGTCACCAAAATATTATTTAATGTCTGAGTTTCCACCATCACCATCAAATTCGACTCGTTTCTTGTAATACCTCCTGACAACTTTTGAAACATCACAGACATAATTTTTATCTCACTGGTTTGTGGGTGTTTGTCCTTGAGCATAAAACTTATTTCCACCACAACAACGAAATTTCCAGAGAAGTTTGTTGGGTTTTGGATATCCACTTCTTTTATTTCATAGGTCTTTATGTTGTCGTCGTTTAACATGAGGTTGATTGCATATTTTATGCGAAAGTTAGACAGCAAGCCATCACTGTTGAATGTATGGTTGACTAACATTATTTTCGTATCGTCGTTGATCAATCCTGGTAGATGAATTATGTTATGGGGATATCCTCTGTTGGGAATTATCTGAGTTCTCCATGTGGTGGATGGCTCCGCATAATAAAATTCATAGAGAAAACATCTTGTGGTTTTAAGGTTTTTTATATCATTTTTTAGCTCGATCTTGGTATCTTTTATTTTTATCATGTTATTCTTGGCTAATTGATTATTTGTTGAGATACTCATTTTGTTCGCATTGATAAAGTTTTTATTAATTATAGCTAATTGTTTATTCGTGTGTATAAGATTATTGTTTGACACAATGTCAGCTTTGTTTGATGATATAAGTGTTTTATTATCCTCCAGTTTCACTTTGTTCGCATTTATTTTGTTTTCTAACGTTTGTGTCTCAGGTTCGTAACCAAAATACCTTGCCATTTATTATAACAAAAAAATAAATTTTTTCCTCAAATTATATATTTTGCAATTAAGACACCAGCTATCAACATTACACCTGCGACTTCTAAAATCTCTAAGGACTTTTTATTTTGCGTTTTAATAGACTTCGTTGCTTTCACTTTGGTTTTAGTTTATCACCTTGCTCATTTTCTATTTTAGGTTTTATGCTGGGCTCGATTTTTTTCGTAGGCTCTCAGGGTGCTTCATGCCTTGGTTTTTTATAATTTAAACTTTCATTCATACCAAATTTCATCTCACCCGTTGCCAAAGTTAAAACATTATTATATCCTGCCATAGGTTTTTCTAAGATAATCATGCTAGAAGATATCAAAATAATTCCCGGACCTATCATCATGTTTAAAAAACATTAGTACTCGCTATCGCTCGTCTCATATTTGAAATAGTAACTGTGGGGTCATCTTGGGTTATTGTAACTTGAACTAATCTACGAAATACATCCTGGGTTTGTGAAGACTTAGCCCCCTGATTCACAATAGGCCATCTTGTATTCGCCTGAGCTCCTAAAAGGCTGTAAACATAGCTTTGAGCAGCTTGTAATAATTTTTGACCAAGCTTGATTAATCCATCAGACTTCTCTTTTATAAATAATTTCCAATCTTCATTGCTTTCATTTATGATTCTAAAACCATCTCTATAAATCGTTTTTAAATTAATAAAGTTGAATTTACTATTTTCTTTATATCTTTCAGGTGCTTAAACATCTTCCACTTTAAGGAAGTAAAGTTTGTAATATAAGTGGTTAGTTTCGGATGTTCCTTAAAATATTTTTTTTAAAACTTGGCTTAACAGGAATGTTTTTCCAAATTAAATCTAAGACATTCTTTGTGGCGTATTTCTTTAGTTTTTTTTTGGATAACGTAAAAATCGTGCCATGTGGTAATAAAAATAATATCGTGCTATACTTGAAATAATAGCCGGCTGTTTTCTAGAAAAATGTTCTATCGACATACCACCCAAATAACTTACAACATAAGCTGCTAATACACTCGTAAAATAAGGATCATCGATATAGTCAAATTTTGCGCTGCGGATATCTTTTTCATTGTTCTTATTTTGATAGTTTGTTTGTAAAGTTGGAAACTTAGTTTCAAAACCATTTTTATCATCAATAAATATTTTAAAGCTGTTAAAATTTATTTCAGGTCTGCTTGTCTTTTCTAAAACTAATTTGCCTACGGTTCCAAAACGATTCCAAATTTGTGGTGTCCAAAAAAGTTTGGGGTCTAATACTTGTTCCTCTCTGGATTATGTTTAAATGCATAAGTTCCTATTTCATATCTATAATTCTTGCTAGCCTTGTCGTAAACATGATCGACTAGTTTAAGCTTAAGGTGCTTACAGTGATGTTTTGCTAATTTTGAAAGTGGGGGAATGCTTCATAAAGTCCAATGGGCGTGGCCTATAATATATGGGAGTGGCTTATATTATATGGGCGAATGGGGTGGTCAATAAGCGAATGGTGGCATTACCGAATTACTTTTATTAGAAACACAATATCATGTCGTTTCACAAAGAGCAAATTCAAACAAATTATATATCTTGTAGAGACTATGCATTCTATATAAGTGTATTTACTAGCAACAATCGAACATTTAAAATGTCAAAAATGTCTACAGTAATTGCCTAATTCGTTGTTTTGCTGTTTTCTACTCTTGATCACTATTAGTGTCTTCCTCTAACTTGCGCTTCCTTACTCTCGGATCATCGACTGAATGATGTTTTCGTAACCAGGATTTTGTGTATTTCTCTGGATTCCAAGCATCAACCGGAGGACCAACTAGCTTAATGAACATTAAATTTGATATTCGCTTAAAAATTAGGCAATTTCGTATAGACGTACAAACTAAGTTCATTTGACTAAATCCGCGTTCGCATTCTGCTAAAGAAACCGGGATGCAAGAGACACATCGCAATAGAGTCTGGAGGTCGTCAAGAATCCGTCTTCCTTGACTATCAACATAGTCTTGGAATGCAGGCACAGCTGAACTTCTTGTAAGGCCAAATCGATCGCACAGTAATCGTACCTCTTCCTCATCGTAGTTTAGATCAAGATCCTGTGGCCAATAAGTTGGGTAGAGAACGCAAATCTGATCAAGAAGCTTCTGGTAGGCAGCATTGTCTCGAACAGTTCCAGAGGCACACGTGGCAAAGGCACGATCTTTCATTGCATCTAGCAATTTGTCTATTGATGCATTAGCATCAATATTAACATGCCCATGATTGAAAACTAGCAGTACAGTTCCAAATTTACCTTCCTTGACCACGTCCTAGGCTATCATCGACTTTGTTCCAGTCTTGCGCTTCAATGTTTTGATGCTTCTCATGGGATTCTTAACACATCTGTCCGCTTTGATGATGTTCATTGAATGGTGTTGTATAACCTCGGAGAGCTCAGATAGCTCAAAAAGAACATTGCACATAAGTGCCAAATCTAACAGGAAATCTGGAGACTGAATTCGTTTGTTTAACCCCTGGTACATGGATGAATTTTTTTCTTTCTTGGCTTCTTTGTCTTTAAGGTGTTTGTAGAGTGCTTCGTAGTTGTTCCAAACTGCCAATACAGTTCTCTAGCTACTCGTAACCCATCTGGTACTCAGTACTTTACCGATCTTAAGAAGCTGAACATCTAGACTCGTAGCACTTCTTGTAGTTCGTGCTTGTTTTTTAGAGATTGGCTGTAAGATGAATACAATTGATCAATAAAATCTTAAAATGATTTATACCCCCCAACTGTGCAACAGCATCGTCAACCGCAAGATCTAAGCGATGATTCAAGCAGTGCCAAGCGATGAGATTTGGAAAATCCTTCATAAGTAGCTCCATAACCCCCGATTTCTTGCCAGTCAAGACACTAGCTCCTTCTGTTGTAAATGAAACAAAATGTTCTTTCAAGTAATCCTTGTCAAATCCATGCCGTTTTAAACAAGCAAGTAATGCCTTGTGAACTTCGTTTGCACTCTGACCATCTGTCAACTCCACTAAGTCCAGAAACAAGAATTGTGGCTCTCCTGAAGTTTCCAGTTGAGCTTTCATGTAAACTATCAGTGTTGAAATACCAGATACAGTAGTAGATTCGTTGATAAGAATGGAAACGTTCCTTTTGTTCTCTTTAATAGTTTTGCAAATCGTGGAATGCATTTCATGTGCAATATGGTCGATTATGATAGTCGCAGAAGATCATGAAGGCAACCCCATCCCCATATCAAGCCCATTTTGAATTTGCAAGTCAACTAACCCTCCCATATCGTTTAGTGGTTAATCATTCTTTGCTATATAATAGCTCATACGAAAAATCCTTTTTGTTGTTTCTAACCATTTGGTATTCATGACATCTATGTGTGCAGGCATGCTGTTCTTCTTCTGCTGATTCATCATCACTTGTGCTCGTTTATGTGCATCGCTGTTCGAGTGTTTAAAAATTTTCTTGTGCAGTGAAGTTAATCTGGCTTTTTGCGAGCTCCCGTAATAAGTCACGTTGGTTGTTTGCCATTCTGTACTCAAATAACGGTGTGGTAGTTTGTGGATAATGTTTTGAATATTGATGTATTTCAGTAACCAGGCCTTCTGCTAGATATTATATTTAGGACGCTATATTGTTATTTTCTTTAGTGTCGAGTAAAGCCTTGAAGTACGAGGTCGCTTATTTTCTTTGTAGAGTTTTCTTTCAATGAATGTTTTACATCAATTTACTCTACACTAAAAAGTTAAGGTTTAGTTATGGATAGAGTTCTAAGACCCGAAAGGTTTGATGTGAATCCAAACGTTCAGAATGCTTCAAAGTCATGGTGACATTGGCTGGCAACATTTGAGAACTTTCTGGCTGCGATTCTGGGCGAGGGAGTGAATAAGCTGGGTGTCCTGATTAACTACATTTCTTCTGATGTATTTCAACTGTTTTGTGAAGCAACTACGTACAACGAAGCTATAGACCTGCTGAAAAGCTTATACGTTAAAACACCCAATGAGATATTCGCTCAGCATAAACTAGCCACACAAAAGCAGAAACTTGGAGAGACCCTTGATGAATACCTCCAAGAATTAAAGATTTTATGTAAAGACTGCAATTTTTCAAACGTTACAGCTAATCAGTATTGTGATGAAGCTGTGTGATATGCTTTTATTGCTGGTCTATTATCGGCCAATATTCGCCAGGGCCTGCTAGAAAATAAAACCGTAAACCTGCAAACTGCCTTCGATCAAGCCAGGGCCTTGGATACAGCTCAAAGGATGTCAGAAACATGTAATAGCCTCCCCAGCACAGCGGCTGCAGTAAAGGATGACAACCTTCAACAAAGCAATGTACAAGAACCAACTTTATTAAAGGAACAGGATTGTCAGTTTAAAGGTAGTAGGTACCAGGACACTGGTGGGTTTGTAGCAGTGGCTCATCAAGGTATAAAATGCCACTTTTGTGGCAACAAGTCATACCCTCGAGCACTTTGCCCCACCAGAGAAGCTCATTCTCACAGATGTAAAAAGAAAGGACATCTTCAGAGAGTTTGTAAATCTGTATCTGTGATTGGATCATCCTACCTAACACTCGCTTCGACGAAGCATTTTGCTGGTGAATCGCTTAAGAAACCTGTATGAGAATCCTGATTAATGAAAAACCCACGACGGCGCTGGTAGACTCAGAGAGTACTCATAATTTTATACACCCTGATGTTGCTAAGTTGCACGGGTTAGTTGTCTACCCTACGCTGAGAAAAGTTACCATGGCTTCTTCTTCGTACTCGTCTAAGATCGAAGGGTACTGTCATACGGACATGATTGTAAGAGACAGAGTCTATGCTAACATTAAACTGTACTGCTTGTCGAACCTGTGTACTGATGTTATCCTAGGCCAGAACTGGCAGGAAAAGCGTGAGGGTGTGACAATTAGCTTTGGAGGGGCTGACCCGCCAGTAAATATATGTGGCCTATCTACTTTACACATCGACCCCCCACCTTTATTCCAGTTTCTTACACCTGAATGCTCGCCGATTACTTCAAAATAAAGAGGATATTGCTCCGAAGATAAAGAATTAATTTCCGTTGAAGTTAACAAATTACTGGAAGAGGGAATAATTGAACTAAGCGATTTGCCATGGAGAGCGCAAGTGATGGTAACTCAAAATGAAAGACAAAAAAAAACCGCTAGTTATGGATTATTCAGTGACAATAAACAGTTTCATTCAGCTTGATGCTTACCCAATGCCCTGAATCGATGATACCGTAAATAAAATTGCCCAGTACACTGTTTTCAGTACAACCGATCACAAAAGTGCATATCATCAAGTTCCTATAAAAGAAGAAGAAAAGAAGTACACCGCGTTCGAAGCTAATGGTCGGCTATACCACTTTTGCAGGATTCCCTTTGGGGTGACTAACAGAGCAGTTGCATTCCAATGAACAATGGATAATTTTATTGCCAAAGAGGCCTTGGAAGATACGTTTGCCTACTTAGATAACATTACAATCTGTGGTCACAATCAAGCGCATCATGATAAAAACCTTGAGAGGTTTATGAAAGCAGCAAAGAAGAGAAACCTAGTTTTTAATGAAGGTAAATGTGTATTTTCTACAAGGACTATTAGTGTTCTTGGTAACGTAGTTTCTAAGGGAGAAATAAAGCCTGACCCAGAGAGATTAAAACCATTGAAAGAGATGCCAGCACCCGTAGATTTGAAATCACAAAAAAGAGTAGTTGGTCTGTTCTCTTACTACTCTCAGTGTATTAAGGACTTTTCAAGGAAAATTAGACCCTTGTCCCAGAATAAAGTATTCCGTTTTGCCAGAGGAAGCCGTTAGAACATTTGATCTGCTGAAGAAAGATATTGAAAATGCAGTCATAGGAGCAATCGATGAAGCTTATCCTTTTCAAGTAGAGATGGATGTATCGGATCATGCGTTCTCTGGTACATTAAATCAACAAGGACGTCCTGTAGCTTTGTTTTCAAGAACATTGAACGGTGCAGAACTGAAGCACTCTTCAGTTGAAAAGGAAGCAGCAGCTATCGTGGAAGCGATACGTAAGTGGAAACATTATCTCACTGGTAAGCACTTAAAGCTCGTGACTGACCAAAAATCAGTTGCTTACATATTTGATGTTAAACCCCATAGCAAGATCAAAAATGATAAGGTAATGCGGTGGAGATTAGTACTCTCAATGTATGACTTTGATATAATATATCGAGCGGGTGAGGAAAACATACCAGCTGATGCTCTTTCAAGAATGAAGAGTATGTCTCTTACACTTGATAAATTATATAAACTGCATCAGTCATTGTGCCATCCAGGCGTGACACGTATGGCGCAATTTGTTAAAAGCCGAAACTTACCATTTTCCGTTGAAGATGTAAGGCACCTGACACAAGCCTGTAAAGAGTGTCGAGAATGTAAACCCCAATATTAATCTCCAGAGCCTGCCCATTTGGTAAAGGCAACACAACCTTTTGAACGGTTAAATCTAGATTTCAAAGGTCTGCCTCTTTCAAAGGAGTTCCCAATCAAGTCTACAGTCAAGGAATTCAAAAAGCTGATTTATACACCTAGGCTAAGCGATTTTTTGAGAACGAACGAAGTGATTGCCAAGCAAGTAGCGAGATTAATATTACAAAGTGCTTTGATGATAAATTCACCTTGGTTATAGATCTTAGAACTATAGAAGATAAACACGTGGTTGGATCTGGTAAAAAATTAGTCAACACAGAAAATGGGGCTCTATTAGAAATTAAAAAGAGAGCTACTTCAGCAAATGTGCTATGTAAGATCTTTGTAATCAGTAATGGGTAAACTTTAAAAAGAGATTGGTTGAAAATATTCATTATTAAACGTGAAAGCAAACGAAGTGAGCCTGAACGAGCGCGGAGCGCACAGCGCCCTTTGACCCTGAAAATCAAAAATTTTTTCGCTTAAATAAATGGGAAATTGTACAACCAACAGAGAATGCACAGAACGTCTAGTTCCAGATCGAAATTACCCCGAGAAAATGATTAAGGAAAAAAAAATTAATAAGTCTTGTGGGTGTACCTCTAGACTTGGTCGAAATGGAAATAATCTTAGACTCAACACACATTTTGACCACAACAACACCATTATAGAAAACCTCGAAACCGTCAATAAAAAAACGCATGGCGGACACAAAGCGTGGTTCAAACCCCTAGGAACGCATGAAGCGCCTTTTTAAAATGTTTAACCTTAGCAAAAGAGTAATACATTTTTTTTAAACCCACAAAATGAGGCTATACTGTTACAAAATGTTCATAAGGATATCTTAATGAAATTTGTAATCTTGTGTATTTTATATTTTTTAGGAAATCTCGAATATCAGATTTTTCTTCTTTAGACAAATATCCTAAATAATCATCAAAAATAAGATCCATATCTTTTTTGCTCGGGTTATAAAATGACACTAATTTTGAAATATTTTCTCTATAAGGTTTTGTGATAGAGGTTAATTGCTGTGTAATAACTATAGTAGAAAGTCCATAATGCCTTGCCGAGAGTGCTAATTTTACTAGCTCGGAAGTTCTTTGTTTTACAAACCTGCTTGCAGCGCAGTCGTCTAATATAATTAAAGAATTTGTGCCTTTTGCAAATTCTACAACTTGTCTTAAAAAAGGCTCTACATTGTCTTGATTGCAACTTATAACGATGAAATTGTCATCTTTATCATAAGGCCAAGTTTGAAACGTTTTGTTCCACTCGTAGGTGGGGCATATTAAAAAAATATAATCAGAATAACCTAAATAATACTGTTCAAGCATTTTTAGTAAATAATAAGTTTTTCCAGGACACGTCATTCCTGGGATAATCATATTAAAAGTATTGCTGGAATTAGTTTCTGTGTTAAAATGCTCTTAGAACCCTACGGCAAAATCAAAGATTTTGCTTCATTAGAAATCTCATCTAAGACTTTGAGGTTTGAGTTTCTGGATTCTCGTTGGTCCGAGGTTCTTCTAATTCTTGTTCGGTTTGACATTCTTTATTATTAATATTTTTACTTACAACATGTTTTCCCACACTGTTAAAAGAAATTCTGTTATTTTACAGTAAAAAGTAATGGCAGCTTGGATGCCAGAGAAAAACTGTAAAATAACAAAGACTTGTATTTTAACAAAAACATGTATTTTAACATAAATATTCTGTTAATTAAAAACCAAAATAATACTGTTAAAATACAGTACAATATACTGTTAATACACAGTACAACATACTGTTAATGTACAGCACAACTTACTGTAAATATACAGTACAATGTTTTGTAAATATGCACACAATGTACTGTAAAACTACTGTACGATGTACTGTGAGGGGGGGGCAAGTGTATTTTCGTGACCCGTGATTAGTGTTATTTGTGTATCGTGATTCGTGATTTAAGGAAATACCATTCCGTGAATCGTGATCTAAATTGCGTTTCGTGAATCGTGAATACCTAAAAAGCTGGTTTGGGCATCTTAATTTGATCAATATTTTGCCATTATTTATAAATTTTTAGGCTCAATACTCGACCCCAATTAAACACAGTCAAAATAATGGTCAAATAGTTAAAACAATTGCACTCCGCTCATTTCCCATTCTTTCCGCTGCAAATGCAACAAGTCGAAAATTTTTGTAGACCGTCGTAGACTTTCGTCACCTCTTCGTAGATTACTAACCAGGGTTGTAAGAAGCGGGGAGGTGGCCCCCCAATATTAATTGTGGGGGGGCGAGATATCTTTTGGCCCGCCCAAAAAACCACTCAACTTTAAATTAATCATCGTAGAAGGGCTCTTTTTGGCATCTTTTAACCTCTATTGCTCAAGTCACTAATAGTAGTTAAATTAAAATAATATAGCCATGAACATGACCAAAATGAGCTTTATGTACTGCAAAAGTGCTCAAGAACAGTCATTTCCGGCAATCTAGAGCCTTAAAATTTTCAAAATTTTCTCTCTCGGCACCAACCATGGTGGCGCCTCGCGAGAGCCAGTCCCCCCAATCCTAGTGAGCTTCCTACGCCCCTGGCTTGTACACACTGACATACACACTTCATACTCAATTCAAACGAAGAGAATGGTCCAAAGGGAATTGCAGCCTGGCGTGTGTGTGCTTTGCCAGGATGTGTGTGGGTTGCGCGAAGGCTTCAAAATCAGAAACTTTCTCTGACTACAACCGGCCAGTAGAACTGAGCAAGATTGGTCGCAGTTGTCCTGTTGTCGGGAGACTTTTAAAAAATTGTGAAAATGAAATTATCTTCTTCGTGATATCAGAAAAAGTCCTTCATGATTTCGTGACAAGACCCCCCCTTGCCCCCCCTCTACTGTAAATGTGCAACACGTTTTACTGTAAATATATTTTACCATGTACTGTAAATCTACAGTACAATGTACTGTTGTTATACTGTTGAAGACACTGTTATTATAGAGTTGAACGTGCTGTCAAATACAGTACAACGAACTGTTATTATAAAGTACAATGTATTGTTAATAAATTTCTAATAGTCTCTGTTATATTACAGTGAAAAGACTAGCATGCCACTTCAAAAACTGTAGAGTACCAAACACATGCAGACCTTTAAAATCGACAAACCAGTATTACTGAGAGCATTTAACAAAAGATAGCTTTCAACAACAATTTTTAATGTTATTTAACAATGTAATCAGCATTAAAAAAAACATGAATAAATCAAATGTTACAACATGAATGAATGGTGCGTTGTCTGGACACTTATTTGGTAATTACCACACTGCTACCTAAAACATCAAACTACTGAGGCCGGTTGTTGGATGTGCGTTTAGCTTAAAGAGTGGATAACTTCAAAAGAGAAATAATACAGTAGTTAACTTTTGTAAGTATTACTTTTTTTATAAAGGCGCGGTGGCTAAGCAGCAATTTAGTATAAGTTACTATTACGGATTTTTGTCGAATCAGCAAAAAAGGGTAAAAATTGGGTGCTTTTCTGGGGGAGTGTTTTTGCATAATGAGTTAAATCCATGTGATCGATGCGAGGAACCAATGATATGGCTTGATTTGCAAAGGATCGTTTAGAAGTAGAACTATGCATGCATTAGTATGTGTGAGCGATGGTGTTTAGAGGGTGGATACTTTGTGTAAGAGAGAGCGAATTGGGTTTTCGGGGGGGTTGTTCATGTGTGAATTTGTTGGGTTTGGGTTGTTGGATTGGACCGATTGGGGTTGGATTGCTCGCACATAGCATAAAGACCCTTATGCTGATGTTTATCATTTTGCCACGTTTACACATGGACGACATGTCAAAAATGTTGTACCGATGTTTATTATGGCTTGTATATAAGTGTATATGTCTATCTATATGTCTATTGTCTATATATGCACGACAAGAGTGGTCGTCGTGCATATGTTTGGTCGAGCGAGCTCCGTACCCTAAGCCTTGGTTGAGCCGAATGACTCGATTTGGCTCGCGTTTGTGCTTAAGTACTGCCCGAAGGCGGAGCGAGCGATCGTGCGTAGATGATGGACGTTGATTGACATGTTTGCATATCAGATGATCGAATTGGTAATGTTTTGGTCGAAAATTGGCAAACTGGCTTGTTTTGCGAGCTTTTTGCACTTTTCAAAAGTTTTTTCAATGCTTTTCGTTGCTTTCGAGCTCGAATCTATGCTGAAATGGCTTTTTGCTCGAAAACCGTGGCTTTATGGCTTCGTTTCGAAGCTTTTTTGAATGTCGCTTCGCCCGAGCGCCTCTTGTTGACACAAGTGGGAGCCGATCGACCGTTAAATGACGTTTATCCGTGATTTTTGAATTGATAATTTACTACGTGTGGTTGTGAACGGTTTGCTTGGTTTTTACGGTTTTCTAAGAGTTCTTTCTCTCTTTCCTTGCACATACGCGTGAATGTTTTCTAAAACTCGGTGAGTATTCTTTTAAATCTTTTCCTTTTAGTTCTAAATGTTATCTGTGAGTTCATTACCGTGAATCGTGTTGTTGACATAAGCTAGATACGATCTATTCATATTGTGGTTTGGTTTTTATGGCTTTTAATGGGTTTTTTCTCTTTTTAGTTGCAAGCAGCTATGAATGCTTTGTAAAACTTGCAGATAGTAGGCGAGTATTTTTTAAACTCAGCTTTTTTAGTTCTGAATGCTATCTAATGAATTTTGCCGTGAATTGCATTGTCGACATAGACTGGTTTGTGTGTCATTTGATAGATTGAACTTGAGATTATATTAGAGTTGACCCGATGGGAATTTAGTCATTCTGCTCAACCAAGGCTTTGGGTTCAATCACTATTATTTTAGTGGTCGACCATGTGTTACTCATTGAAAATCCCTCAATTTTTCAATTGTATTTCTTGCAATCTTACATGAAGTAGTTTAATACAAATGACATAAGCATAAAAAAGCGAACGAAGTTTTAACTAACTTTTGCCGGTGAATGTTTTGCCTTAAAGTACAATCACATAGGAATAATCTTATCTTGAAGCCATCCAAGTTTTGCTTGAACTAGTTCAATACAAGCACTGGAGTATCAAATTAAAATTTTAACTAACTTTTGCCGATGAATACAATCACATAGGAATAAGTTTATCTTGAAGCCATCCAAGTTTTGCTTGTTGTGTCCTCATCCTCATTTTCTGGTTGTTTTGTCTTACTTGCTTCTTGCTCATTGTCTTCGCTGTGTGTTTCTTCCTTGTCGGTTGCTTTTTTGATTTGCTCCAGGTGGTGTTCTTTGTACA
>JAOBYK010127793.1:0-20747 GCA_025434845.1 Phenganax subtilis | reverse complement strand
ACTTGACATTGTACAAGCGCGTGCAAAGTGTTGTCCCCTGCCGGTGCAAGGTAGGTAAATAAGGATTTGCACCGACAATCCGGGGAAAGCCGGTATCCGGTAAAGTGGTATCCGACACATCCCTAACATGTAGAGTATAGTGCTCTTTTGAACCTGACAAAGCAGATGACTTAACAGCTGCAATAAGTGTCATAAAGTTATGCAAGAATGCCCTAGAGTCTTTCCCTGTGAACTTTTAATCAAACTTTTTCCCTTTGCCTCGACTTTTATTAAACCACTTGGTAATTTTGTTACTAATCCTTGAGAGGTGGTATTTAGTCTTCACTGCACATATATATTTTGCAAAAGGGGAAGTGCTTAAAACCTGTGAGAAGGTTTTTATGGAACCTGATAGATTTGAAGGAAGCATGACCTTTTCCAACAGATATCGATGTGCCAAAGCACATACATTCTTTTTCAAATGGAGAGGTTCTACATGTATCCTATCTACCAAAGGCCCAAGAGGAGGAACAAATTCTTGCCTACTCCCCTTACTTGCAATAAAAGCAGTGACTCTAGATCTCTTTGTGGAATCAGTCAACTTTGCTTAGCAAGATTTGCCTTCACTTTCTCAACAACTTTTGCAACATTCAGCCTTTCAGAATATTGCCAAGGTTGCCAGGTATTATCTTTATCAATGCCGAAAGAAGCATTGACATCATTTGCATTACCAGATGATACATTAGCAAACGAAGAGAAAAACTTAGCACTGTTGCTGAGCTCCCCTGACAAGAAAGCCAACATTTTCATGTCGTTTGGAAGTTCACTAATATTAAACTTTACATCAACAATAACCATGCCAACAGAATTGGTATATGGGCATTGGAAAGTGTTAATTTCAATTATTTGTATATCAGAGGTAACCATTTTTACATACCGCTGCACAGGTACACAGTTTTCAGGGCAATTAGCCCCAAAAAGCAAGTAATTTTCACTACTGCTCAAAATACCTCGGCCAATATTGAGAAAACCAACAAACCAAGCAGATGATGTATCATCCTCCCCTATAGGTGCCCCATCACCACCCAGGGAAACAAAAAAAGTATTTTCTTCACCAAACCACTTAACCTCATGTCCACTACAGCTAGAAAGAAAAAAACTAGCAAGCTTAGTCAACAACTGTTCTAAGCTGCGAATAACAACCATGGACTTTTTCATTCTCTGGTAGATCATAACAAAGAGTTTCGTAAACGCTATAAAGAGTCCCAACAGGAAGAGACTTAAAGAAAGGCATTAGTTGGTTATAAGGTACTAGACAGGGGATTGGACAATTGTTAATTTTAAGACATACATTTTGCTTCTCACTGCAGCGACTGGACTTGTAGCAGCTGTCTCAATATATATTACGGTATTTCTGTTTACCTGCAATTCCACCACTATAGTATACCGATATACTTCATTCCATGTTTTGATAGGAACCTTCATAAGCACTTAAATTTTTTTTATATATTACAGGCATAACTGACTTCTGAAATTTCTTGCCTGATGACATAACATCAACCATACTACTACTACTACACTTCACCAATGTTGCATCAATGAGGCCAATAGTCCCTGGTACTTTAAACACAGCACTGCTCCCATGGATCTCTTGTACTGCCTCAAAGGTCTTCTTCTTTCTCTATCTAGCTATGGACGCACTGGATGTTGCATTACCATTTTGAAAAAGGGTTGGAAATCTACGCCTCCATGCCAAAGCATTTCCTGGCAAAAAACTCCTTCTACCTGTAGACTGGCTATTTTTAAGTACATCCTGTGTACCAATGACATGATCTTCTACCTTCCAAATCTAGCAACATGTGACAAAATTAAACTATATGATTTACTGACGGTTAAGTTTTGTCATACAAGTAGATGTAGTTAAGTACAAGGCTGTAAGTAAACATCCATTTAGCACAGTACATAGTATATACATTGATAGGTACATATTAAATGCATGCAAAATCCTAACCCTAGATGCACCAGTATGGAAATTATTTTAGGAAACTACCCATTTTTAGAGCATTATACCTTTTCGTCAACCCTCCGCTGTCATTTTTCCAAAGCAGCGGCTAAGTGTTTCCTCTTCCCTAACAGCTCAAGTTCTTGATCTGCTATCGATGTCTGAAGCTGCTGAACCTCATGATTGTTGGCCACCTCTCGATTGCAAAGGTTCTTTCTCTCTTTCATTAATGCCCCAATTGCAAAACACGGCATTTCAGCTCAGATAGACTAGATAAATGACAAAAATTTATTGCCATTTGGTGTGAAATCTAAAAATTTAAAATGAAGGTGTCTCAGTTGAAGGCTTGAACTTACATACACTGCAGTAATCTGAAGAAATGAGGTTTACTTACACGAAAAAAAAACAAGGTCCAAAATTTTCCCGAAGCGGTAGCGACAACCAGATTGAAATACAACATATTTTCAAACAATAAAAACGACAATTTGTCTAGCAAAACATTCCACACATTTGGTATCAAAATCAAGGTCTGAACGTGTTCTGTACATTTCACGCTTCTACTCTCATCGTAAAAAAGTGACTTTGGCACAATAGCCCACCAAAGTTGCCTTTCGTTTTCAATCGTAAACTAGCAGCGTCCAGGAGTAAGAATCTCAAACTCATCCAAGATGGCGGCCACCCACGAAAGAGTCCAGCAATATTCGAAGCTTCTGTGCCCGGCATGGAATAGACCCTGCAAGAACTTTTCATCTAAAAAAGAAAAGGAGAAATACCAAGCCATGAGATACAGTAACATTCTAAGCTTGACCATTTGTAAATACAGAAACCTCAAAAAGCATAAATATGAAAGCAACTTCTCTATTTCTTAAAGTTTAGAAGCAATAGAGAGGTTTCTCATTATAAAATGAAAATCTAGCGCAAGTTCTGTAGCATTTTACACATTTTGGCCCTTGCAGATCTTTCCAGGGTGCATTCCATGTAAATTCTGCCCTGGAGATTGTCAATATTTTCAATCCTTTATGCCAATATCAGTAATTTGGAATTTATGAGACTTAAATCCTTTCAAAAATAGTGAATCTGGCATTCATGTGGCTGCTTTTTTGGACAAGTGTGAACCAGGCTTGTATTAATTAAATATGCATTTTAAAACATCACATTAAAATAGTTCTTTTTATTTTAAAAGGCCAATTTTGCAGTAAACACAATTATATCAAATTCACTTTGTGTACCAGACAAAGCCATTTCACTAGCCACACTATAAAGGAGAGAAAAATTAACTTTAAGGCATAGTTTGAAAAAAGTATTGCTTTACATAATGTTTTGTAGACAGATGATGGATCAAATCATGCTTTGATTTAGTAGGATAGTATGTGTTGAAAAAAAAATCCATTCCTTTCACATGTGCCAGTGGCAGAATCTTGCAAGTTACAATACTGGATTACTAATATTTCGTTGACAAATTATTAGAAGAACGAACAATTTTCATATTTTGCACATAAATATTGAATACATGCATGTACAAATTAAAATAATCCATGTTTACGAACCTTCAAACATGCACAACCACAAGTCCCTAACAGAATTATTGAACCTCAACTATCAACAGCACGCGGTGACTATGATATGGTAAAAAAGCTCAGTTGTCAGAGACAGCACCTATGGCAGCACCTCACGTGTCTCGTGAAAGACCTTGCTTGAGATCGGATAGCGGCTGAACTGCTAAAGGCATTTGTTGGTTTGAACGTCATGAC
Organism: Phenganax subtilis; assembly: GCA_025434845.1. Taxonomy (NCBI): domain Eukaryota; kingdom Metazoa; phylum Cnidaria; class Anthozoa; order Malacalcyonacea; family Clavulariidae; genus Phenganax; species Phenganax subtilis. Next base: position 17,015 of record JAOBYK010127793.1, on the reverse strand, counting down.
AATGAGACTAATGATTTTTCATCCCCAGGACATGTTTTCCCATGCACTACCGAACTTTCGTTAATAAACATTTCAAAAAACATTATGCTAAGTACGTGTGTGGTTCAAGTAAAAACGAAATCTTATGCACTTCTGGTACTTTTGAGTTAGAGGGCGTGAAACATGACTTCAAGAAATTTGTGATTAGTTCTCGGTCTCTTGCCTTTTTTTGCATGAGAAGAATTATTCACATGTAAATAATCCTAGAGAGATTTATACATTTTCGTAACATTGAAACATGCCTGACAAAAAAACGAGCAGATAAGGCCGCTAGAGTCTTCCGCAGTGGTTGCTCAAGGAAAGCCTACGTATGGCGAAGAGATATCAGAAAGGTGATGGCTAATGCTACAGAAAATCAGGTGCAAACTACAGGTGTTTGTGCTGCATGTAGGGTTCTCGAAGATCTAGTGGACGTGTTTAATAGCTTTATTCACACTGGTCAAGCATTGAAACGACATAAGAAAATACGCATGAAGTCAGGTACTGTCTATTATGATCTAACAAAGCAAAATGATTTTCTCATTTAAGCGGTGTTTGATGCACAAGGGAACAATTTGTACCACAGTGACTGCATTCAGGCAGTCTTTGGAGTTGGTAATCAGCATATAGCTTGCCTCAGAAAGTGCATTCAAATCAAAACAAGAGATCCAACAGAGTTGCTACCAAAACGCGGTTACTTCAGCAAATCGACTATCTGATGTTGTGATGCCACCTAAACTGTGAGTTGCCGACTCCGGCATGGCTCAGCTCATGTCCAGATGATACTTTGGTGCAATACAGGGAAAACACAAGACGTCATGGAAATGCCAGAAAAGCTTCTAACCATGCAATGGACCAACAGATAAAAGAACAATTTTTCAAGTTTGTGGACAATAATTCCACCTCTAATGGTCATAAGGAAGGAAGTTCAGGAAAAAACTATTTTGATAGTAAATTCACGCAGATTCGCTCTCCTGACAAAAATTATCCTCAATTCGATTACAAGAGTAGACACAATGTCCCTATGGAGTTCAATCACACTTTGACAGATATGGGCTTGTCAACTATATCTGTCGGAGCATTCCACAATTGGCTGAAAAAGTATCATCCGTATGTTGGAATATATCCATCCATGTCGGATTATTGTAACCAGTGCAAGGAGTTTGAGGAAGAAATCTCACGTAGCCAACAAGTGTTGAACAGACTCATTCAATGTGGAAATACACCAGAAGGTAAGATGCACACAATTGCATTAGAAATAAGGGATACTTTGTCGAAAAACTATGTTATTGCTGAGTATTTGAACAGTTGAGTAATTAAGCCCTAACCAGCCATTTTCAAAAACTAACTCTTCTTATTGTTAAAGTCTTTAATGCACTTTATAAATTACATCTCACGTGTGACAGCAATTATTACATGCAGTCATGAAAAAGACCAAGATAGATCGTAATCTTTACAGTGGTGCCTCCGGCTATCACTATTTAGTCCTAAACTTTTGTAGTGAACTGTACATACATGTATATTTTTATCCCCAGCCACCCAGTTAAAGGGGTACTCCAGTCCCAAAAGAAGTTAGGTTTAAATGAAAGATCTTACCTGCAATAGATTGTTGCTGAAGTATTTCGGTCTAAATATTTATAGTAAAGGAGATACAGCTGGTCAAAGTTCACAAAATTTACTGTTTCGAGCGCCATCTTGTTTTTTCCAGTGCAGGCGCGATTTTGGTCAGTGCCACGATTTTGTGACGTCACTGCGTGCTTCTTCAAATCTACGCCGCAAAACATGTGAATTTATATTGGTGCGTAGCAATATTCGTCAAATATACAACTTAAAACCAAAATGCCGCATTGTTCTGCACCTCTGTGTACAAATGGGAGTCGAAAGACAAAAGGGACGGATATAACCTACCACAGATTACCAAACGGGCCCCTAAAAAGCGACTGGCTGCGCAATCTACGGCGACAGAACCCTTGTGCAAGAACGTCTGTAGCACACATTTTACAGCAGATTGTTTTGAGCCTGCTGTTGAAGTCATCCCTGGTTTCAAAACATATAAGATGCTTAAAGCAAGCGGAGTGCCAACAATTTTTGCATGTCCTGTAAAGGCCGAAAATAAGGAAGCAAGACCATCAAGTACAAGGCAATTACAAAACCGAGACTGTAAGGTTAGAGTTTTCACATTGTTGGTTTGAAAATTCATAATGAATACTTTTAGCTTTACAAAATTTACTTTCTATTATAGAATACAATACATATTTGAAAATAAATGGACAATTCTTGATGTACTAAATTTCTTAGTATTCCAAATGTTATGTACAAATCTACTGTTATATATATTGCATAAACTTCTATTCAAGGATTTTTGCACATTTATTGCAAAAAGATTAATATAGTGCTGATGCCTAGAAAATTGAATATAGGTGTGACATAAAATTTAAAAAATATTTTAAGTCAGCTAAACTTTAGCTAGTGAACTCTTTACTTGTTTCATTGTTAAATTTGCTGCAACACTGGAGAATAGAAGTCTTGGTCATTCAGTTGATTGGTCATATGAAAACGATCAAATGGATATCCCTGATTTTGCTGTCTAGACTGAAGAACTAAATTCCAAGTCTCTAATTGTGGAACCGAATATAGCAGATAAGGAGGTTCAGACATGTTCGGAACAAGTGAAAATGCTGAAGAACATTGGCACCCAAACTGTCAATATCTCAGGCCATCACATAACGAGGAAACACCACAATGATATACACAAACTGGCTTATTTAGAGGGTCAAAGTTACTCCCTTGGTCCACACAGACAGGTTTGTCCCAGTGATGACTTGACAGAACCATGCATACAAACTTGCCCATCGCAAGTCCAAAAGGTTACATTGCCTGATAGTTGTGATACTGATGTCCAAGATTCAAAAATTGTAGACACTGAAAATGAAAGATCTTTGGATGAAGGAGCAGACGATGGTAGTTTTAGCAATAGCTGTTCTTTGTATAGCCTTTCAGCTTCTGTGGACTCTGATACAGATGATGAATCATACCCTAGTCCTGCTGAAAGAAAATATATCGTGTTCGAAAGCCAGATTATGAAGTTATTCAAAATGTGTCAAAACTGTGGCATCCCTGTTGATTCAACAACACAAAAATTCAAGGGCAGTATGGTAATTATAACCACTAATTGCATTAATGGGCATATGTCAACCTAGCAATTACAACCATTCATTAATGAAACTGCTGCTGGAAATCTCCTAATCCCAGCTGCAATTCTTTTTGGTGGGAACACCTTCAAACACGTTGCAGATTTTGCTAAATACCTCAACCTGCAATTTGTTACATCTTCACACTACTACACTACACAGAGCACAATTTTGTTTCCAGTAGTTCAACACACGTAGGTTAAAATGCAGATCGCAGTTGTGAAGCAGATGAGGCAAAACCGCAGTGTGAATGTATGCGGTGATGGACGGTGCAATAGTTCTGGGCACTCAGCTAAATATGGCACCTACACTCTAATGGATGAAAAAAACAATTTGATAATGGAATTCAGTGTAGTGCAAGTGAGCAAGGTAACGTCATCCAATGCAGTGGAGTATGAAGGATGTAAAAGACCCCTGAGTCCATTATCAACAACAATATTCCCATCCGTTGTCTAACAACAGACCGACATGCAACAAAAACAGCAAAAATGAGGACTAACTATGCTCATATAACCCATCAGTATGATGTGTGGCACTTGAGCCAATGGATAACAAAAAAATTAATGAAAAAGGCAAAAGAGAAAGAGTGTGAAGAATTGATGCCATGGATTCAAAGTGTCTCCAATCATTTGTGGTGGTCTGCAGCAACTTGTGACGATAATGCTGACATCTCAAGGGAGAAATGGTTGTCTTTATTATATCATATCACTGGGAAACATAGCTGGAAGACTTCACCTGGTTTTACTTCCTTTAAAAAATGTGCACACCCGACATTGAGTCAAAGACAACAACAAAGCACAAAATGGCTTCCAGCTGGTTCTCCTTCACATGTTGCCTTGGAAGAAGTGATTACAAACAAAAAAAACTTGAAGGACATTGGCAAACCGACTGAATTCCATCACACTGGCGAGTTAGAATCCTACCATTCCTTAGTGGCAAAATATGTCCCCAAGCGTGAGCACTTTTGTTATAGCGGGACGATAGCTCAAACTCAGCTAGCCATTTTAGATCATAACGCGAATGACAATCAAGACCAAGCAATGGTGAAGCTAGGGGCCAAAAAAGGCAAAAAGCTCTTTAGTGTTGTTTGTTCAAAACAGAGAAAGAATTGGGTGGCCAAAGAAATTAAAATTTCTAAATCCAACGAATATGTAAAAGGCATGATGCATGATGTGGTGCTATGTAAGCAAGGCAAAAAGTTTAAATACAAGCCTGTTGCTCAAGCTAAATGTATAGCACCATCTTCAACCCCAAAACAGGAAGTCATTTCATGACATATGTCAAGGATGTCAAGCAAAAGAAGTGAGAAATAAATGTTTGACTCACATTGTTAATCCCATGACAATGAAGTTATTCATCAGCGAAAAAAAACCCAGTGAACACAAAGTCATTTTTGTTGCCTGGTGGTGGAAAGTGCACTCGAATGCAACTTACAGTGCAAGATGGAAGAGCAACTCGAATTTCCTTTCCTAAAACTCCCACACACCATCTCACTAACTGCCTGTATGCGACATGCCTCTGCATTTTGTGTTCAGAACCTTCGTAAGCCCTGCTTCTGTACTGCTGCTGGTACTGATACCAGGCAGCCTGCAGGACCCATCAATCTAAACAGACTGTTTGAAAACCAGGATTATCTGTTATACATTTCCAAGGCGCTGAAGGTTTCATCTGTTTGAAAACTTCTTTGTTTTTGTTTGCAACTAGTCTAATTTTGTGACAACAAATGCATTCATTCTCCCTATCCATAATCTGAAAGTGCTCACATTCACTCCTAATAATAACTAGAACTCTTCAGGAACAACTGAAATAGAACTTTTCAGGAACAACAGAAGTCACTTCATCAACAAAGACTATGAAGTTTGATGATTTACCAAGCTATGTTTCCCAAGCGAACGCAAGAATACTCTTCATCAATTGACATATTTTCTTCATCTCCTATGTCAGCAGGCTGATCACTTGTGCTGTAGGAATCTCATCTCGGTTCGAACTAATAGCCCAAGACTACGTCTGCTTGCAAAATGTCTATGTGAAAAACATCTAAACTCTCACCTGATGAACTGGAATCACTTGAATCCGAATTTTCAACCGAAAAGCTTGAAGAATTGTTGTTCATCGTGAACTGTATAAAAATACTACTGCAAAACAGCTCCGAAGCACGCAGTGACGTCACAAAATCGCAGTGCTGACCATAGTCGCGCCTGCACTGGAAAGAACAAGACGGCGCCTGAAACAGTAAATTTCGTGAACTTTGACGAGCTGTGTTTCCTTTACTATAAATATTTAGACCAAAATACTTCAGCAACAATCTATTGAAGGTACGACCTTTTATTTAAACCTAACTTGTTTTGGGACTGGAGTACTCCTTTAACTTTTCCTGTAGGAGAAAACCAGAGTACCCATAGAAAACCCACAACTTTGGCAGAGTATCGACAAACTCTTTCCATGCAAGGTGTGAGTCCTGGCTTGAAATCAAACTTCAGTCGTGGAAGGTAGTGGTATTGACCACTAGTCACCTCCATAGTAATAATTGATTACAACCTGTGCTCTAGGTGTAAGTGGCTTTTTTCGCGATGCAAATTTTTGGTGCCATATATGAACTTGCACTACATTTAAAAATGGGTGTAACACTAGATCTTTATTGGTCAAGAATTCGTTCGCATAAGAATTTCTTGGAAAGGTGTGAAAGTAAAATGCAAATAAAAGGCAGATTTTGGAATGAAATATTGTTGTGTTTTGTCTTTAACTGTTACTAATACAGATGGACAATGCCCAAAAAAGTAATAAATTATGTATGGGATATGCGCAAATGATATGCTATAACCTTTTTTGTATACCACACTTAGGATGTTGGAGAAAATCCTGGTCCCCAAACCATTAGTGATGTAGTTGATCCAACATTCACTGTATGTGTTGACGATGATCAGGGCAATGATTTACTTTTTGAATCAAAAGCTGGTAAGCAATGTGTTCAATGTCACTCTGTGCTATTATTTATAAAGTTATAAAGTCAGTGAATGTTTGGGATAAATCAGTTCTTAACACTATATTAAATTATGGTAATGATTTATATAGTATAATTGGTAAGAGTATCAATAAGAATTATTTATGATTAATAGATATTCCCCATGTATGTAAGCATCGATGACCACACTTTTCATTTACAATACAGTGATTCCTTTTCTGGAGGATTATCAACATGTGACAACAATCACCCTTATGTTCCACTTGAGAATGCTTTTAATGAGGTCTTTATTAATTTGAATCACAATAGTGGTTTGTTAACTGTGGGTATGAATACTGTTGCCATCATAATGCCTTTTCCTGGTGTGTTTAAGTGTTTGATTTTCATTCACGTGATCAGTATGGATTGCCATCTGAACTGGGCTGCAGCCTTTTAATTTCAATTAAAGGTGTGGAAGACCTTGCTTTATATTTCCATGCAACATTGAACTACTACATGACTGACACAAATATTGCAACTCCATTTGAGTTGAAGGGTGTTAGCATAAACCAGACTAATTTGCTGACAAGCAATAAGATAGATATTCCATTTTCAATAAAAAAACCATCCAAGTACTGGTACATGCAACTTACTTGTAGATAAAGACTCACTTCAAACAACAGTTAATTGAAAGGACAGTCATGTACATGATGCTTTTGAACATAAATTGAATGATCAAAACACTAACTTGACAAATGTCACAACAGTACAAAGTGTTCCACAAACACCAAGTGAACGTCAAAGGAATAAAAGACGGAGGGAGTCTGATGAGCAGTATACAAATAGGCTGCTAAAAGGAAAAGAATATTACAATTTGAAAAAGAAAAAAATAAAAGAAACAAGAGAAAGTGAGTCTCTTGAAGGAGGAAGTAAAAGACTTGAAAAGAGAAAACAGAATACTAATTTAAGAACACAAACTGAGTCATATGAGGAAAAGAAAGCAACACTTGCAAAAGATTGTCAAAGAAATAGAGCTTACGGAAAAAAATCCTGCTCTTCAAGGTAAAGTAAGAGGAAAGGTGACCACTCACAATCAATTGGAAAAGAAACTTCAAATACTGTGAGTTATAGCTTCTCTAATGAAAATATTAATAAAATTAGCTCTTGTAAGAAAGATTCATAATGCTGTATCACCTGGACCCCTGCATATTTGCACCAGCTCTGACTAGTTATGGTATAAACATAGTGTCATGCCAACAGACAAAGACTAGTTAATCCTGAAATGACCAAATATCTACAAAATTGAAAAAGTGTTGATAATATAGAGTGGATTTGTCAAACCAACCTGTAATAATCACTTGAAAAAAAGGAAAATTCCTGCATGTTCAATGGTGAATGGCATGCAATTTCCTGAGAAACCTGTTTTCTTTGATTTAAATGAACTGGAATGTCGACTAGTGGCTCTTCGGTTAGAAGTTCAAAAGATTTTTCAGGCTCCAAGGGACGGGCAACTCAAGTTTACTGGCAGGGGCGTAACTCCTGGGGGGGTGTGGGGGTGTCTGACACCCCCCCAATATCCACTAAGGCGATTTTGTAGGGCAAAATTGGCCAAAAGCACAGGAAAATATTGGGCAAAAAAAACTTATCACAGAGTTCTAAAATCCGCAGTGGACAGACGATTAAGTCTTCTTTTCAGCACGGATCGTGAGTCTTAGGTATATTTTTATCAACAGTAAATGACGTATTGCACTGAGCATAAACTTGTCTATGAGAACACAGGCTCAATATTCAACCTGTTGATATCTATTTTAATATTAATCACGAGACGAAAATTAGGAAATGTGAGGTTGATTCATTCACGGTTTAATGCTTTTTGTGTCGGCTCTTTTGTGTTTGTCGGTTGTTCATAAAGATCAAGTGTAGCAGGCATATGCAGTAACAAGGATGGTATGTGAGTATAAATTATAAATATATGTTATTTTATATATAAGTGATATCAATATATTATCCTGATATCAGTATTTCTGTTAGGTGTTGAATGTTTTTCGTACATGACATATTCGACTATTCAAGAATCAGTGCCCAAATGTTTCCACTCATTTAAGTCGCGTTTGTTTTTTGCTTGGATTCAACAAGGCGGCAAAGAAATTGCTCCTAGCCCTCCGAAAAAGAAACGGAAAAAGCAGTACAGATGTAAAGTTAGATGCCAAATATGTGGAAAAGAGATGAACAGTGATCATATCGGAAGGCATAATTCAAACAAACACAAAGCTCTTGGTACCACAATAGTTGTGATACAATCATCTCAAACAACACTGCAATTTTGTAAGGTGAGGATAGTTTAAATTGTTTAAAGTGCACTAAATGAAAGCTTATAACACACTACCTCATTTGCTAGGTTATTGTTTTGTTATCATCTGACTTTGCTGAAGTTTTTAGCTACTATCATTCAAATTTATATTAATGATATCATTTCAGAAAGAGTTACCTCAAGTAGTTACCGAGAATACTAATTACCTGTGTAAAGACTTACTTGAAGCAATTTTTGAGGATCGAAATGACGTGTCGCAGTTGCAGGAGTCAGAGGTGAAAATAAAACCTATTTCAAGATGACTGAAGAAAATATACCGTTGGTCTATTCCTAATTAGGATTGTGATATTTTCATTGAAAAACTAAATCTTCCTCGTACGCAGGAATCTCAAACTGAACACGTCGATGAAGATCAAGATGTATTCATGCATGCAAAAGTAATCTTTGAATTCGATCGTCAAGTTGATAAAACGGATGGTACAAAAGATAACGGTGAAACACATGAAGTTGTCAACACAACACTAGCATTAGTGTCTTATGAAGATCTTAACCAAACAATATCAGCTATATTTTCAAATTCCAAGGAAGAAGAGGTGATTGTAATTCTATAATTGTAAAATGGAATAGAAGTTGCATTAATTGTTGCATAGCATCTGAGAATGTTGCATTTTTAAAATGTTTCAGCAGAATGACACCGACAGTGAAACAGTTGAAACCATTGTCATGAATAATGGCGTAGCCATTGATGATATGCAATTCTCAAATGTCCAGGTATTCCTTGGGCAGTTCATGCTGCAGAAATCCAACAGCTAGTAGATTACCCCAACCAGTCCGATAGTGTTGTAACAAAAGCTCTAACATGCGAGGTTATTTACACTGAAGAACTTTTGACAGATGCACTTGAGGCAATTTCAAAAGTAAAAGAACTTTCAACATGTATGATGGAACACATTGCAACTACACTTCAAGAAGTTTGTAAGTAGCCTAGAAATTAGTATGGTGCAAGTTGACTCTGATTTTGTATCTCTTCAAGACCCTGCTGACCACCTGCGGGCACTCGGTGACCAACGGAAACAAAGAATCATTGAGAATAGCCCTTATCAGCCAAAATTGAAGCATTATCCAGAATGCCCTGGAATCCAAATAAAAAACAGTGCAGGTTTTCAAGCAGGTGGTTTCAAGAATATCCACATCTCGAGTACAGCATTAAAAAAGATACAGCCTGTTGTTTTGTTTGCTGTATTTTTCCATCAAGGGTTGGAAAAGAAAAATCCTCTATTGCTTGGGTTGATGGTGCTAAAGGATGGGATAAAATAAAAAGCGTTGGAAAGGAAAAGAAAGAAAAATTGGAACAACATTTTTCTAGTCAGGTGCATATAGCTGCATTAAGTGATCTTGCCCAGTTTGCAGACAATATGAAGCATGTCGATATAATGCTCAACAAGCAAATGAAGGTGGCCAAAATTCAAGAGGAAAAATGCAAACTACGGAACCAGGAAATAATAAAGATAATATTTGACATTGCTAAAACGCTAGGAAGACAACAACTTGCATTTAGAGGCCAAAAGAATGATGATGATGGAAATTTTCGACAAATAACAAATCTGATGGCTCGTCACAATAGCCATTTAAGGAATTGGTTGTCAGATCAAAAGATGAAGCCATATTCCGTGAAGTATTTATCTGCCACCTCTCAAAATGAATTCATCAACATCCTCGCTGAAGACGTCAAAGCCAGAATTGTCAATGAAATTGAGTATGCAGAGATGTATTCAGTTATGGCTGACACTTCTCTGACACAGCAAATACCGACAGAATTGTTGTGGCGGTGCGGTATGTCAATGAAGAAAATGAGGCAAAAGGAACGTGTTTTGGAAATGAAGGAAACGACAGGTAAGACTGGAGATGGCCAAGCAGGGGAAGTATTCCAGTCTCTTGATTCAAGAATTGGAAACAATGATGGACTAGTTTCCCAGTCCTATGATTATACAGCATCAATGTCGGGAAAGTTTAAAGGAGCTCAAAAATGTCTGCAATCTTTGATAGGTGCAGCATTCCATAAATCCCCTGCCAAGGTCATCGGTCTAATACATTCATTGAACACTGCTCAAAATCAATGCTTTTTACTCAAATATATTGCCTATTGGAAGGAATCTATGTCTATTTCAGTAAAAGCTGCAAGTGTGATGGTGTTGTACATGTAGAGTTGAAGAATATAGAGAATGGGCTAAAGCTGCATAACCTTTCCAAAACTCGCTAGGTGTACAGAAGCGAATCTATGGAGGGAGACTATGTGGAGATCATTTGAAGCTATCAAAGATGTTTTGTTGACCCTTATCAAGGATGGAAGGCACTGAACTGTTAGCGCAAACCACAGCTGCTTCTCTTCGTGGTAAAATGATGAAGTTTGATTTCAAATTTTCAATGATGCTCATGCGTTTGATAATGAAGATGACCAAAGTCCTTACTATAGATATGCAGAAAAAAGAACTTAACATTTTAGATGCCCTTACCTTAATCGACGGAACGGTCTCTTCCTTAGAAATGATAAGAAACAACGAGTTAGAAATGACTAATCAAGTCAAAGCAAGTGTTTCATTTGCAAAGTTGTTTGATTGTGATCCTGAAGAGGACTTTTGCTGAAAACGAGTGAAGAAGATGAGCCAACATAAGGATGACAACCCAGATATGGCAGCGTCAATTGAGTTTTACACTCACTATCGAAAGTATATGATTGAAGTTCTTGATTTACTAATCACCGAGTACAAGGAAAACGTCCAACGATGCTTGGAAAAGATTCGACCTCTGGCAAACGTTCTTCAACTTCTGATTACAAGCATAGATTCCAAGGAAGCTGAAGAAATCTCAAAGCTCTTTCCACCATCTGTTACTGTCCATCCTGCTTGTCTGGCAGTGGCAGCAGAATTTGAAATATTTCCTCAAGTTCTTAACAGGCGCAAGAAACCTTGCAAGTCCGTTAACAATGTCTTTAAAGTGGCATATGAACACAAGTCAATCTTTCTGTCCATTTACAAAGTTTTTAAGCTTTTGTTGACACAGTACCAGTCAGCATTGCAAAAGATGAAAGGACATTCAGCAAAATGAAGATCATCAAGAATTTTCTGCCATCAACCATGTCAGACGAATGTCTCAAAGATTTGATTGTTTTAGCAGCTGAGAAGGATTTTACAGACTAAATCGATTGCGACGAAGTCATGAAAGTGTGGGCCAGCAAAAAGATTTGGAAATTAAAGATGAAGTTTTAAAGATTAATTCTTCTTCAACCACTGACAATATGGAGTATACAATAACTTTTGAATTTGTGATTTGCCTTAACTCGCCTAATAGATTTTGGACAATTACAATTGGCAAATTGGAATACTTTTATTGTTTTAAAACAATTTGTTGGAATGTAATCGTTAGTTTCTGGTAAAAAACTTTTCCTGTTGGACCGTGATGCTGTGCCATGTCATGTGAAAACCTTTTTGACATCCATAAATATGAGGGTGATATTGTAGTAATGGTTATGGTGCCTATATGTTATAGTACAATACTGAGCAGCAAACTGTATATAATTATGAAGTGTAAATGTTATTTTTGTCGGGCAAATATTGATTTACACCCCCCCCCTAACGCTGATTACCAAGTTACGCCCGTGATTACTGGTAATATTGTCAATGTTCCAGCAGATGTAAACGGCTCTGTAAATATGCTTCCTAGATTACCAGATGAGACTGGTACTATTAAAGTTCAATTTAAACAAAAATTGCAATATAAAAGTTTGGCATTATCATTGAATATAAGACGTAACAAACTAATGCAACTAATTGCATGGTTGGTTAATACAACCTCCTTGTATCAAGATCAAGGAATCACTAATGACGGTAACGGGTTGAGAAATTTGCATGTATCAGTGGAAGGGACTTGTAGTAGCATTGAACCAGCTAATGATGAAGGTGTTGAAACCATTTCAGACACTCCAGAAGATCAGTGGAGTGAAAACAGAGCTAAGATACCAGCTGGTGTTACAGATAGTGTGTTAGCTTGCTCAGATTTTGTCAGTGATAGTTAAAGACAAGGGATTTATAATATTGCACCTGGTAAAGGTAACAAACCATTAAGTGTATCTGGAGATCAGCACTCTGAAAAAGTGGCTTATCCAGGAATATTTCTTGGACAAAAAAGACTGAAGAGAAAGAAAGGTGAAGGAGTGTTTATTATCGTAACATATGTAGATCTGAGTTGAGAAGATCTGATTGTCGAGCTGCTATGTGTGTTAGAGACAAGTCAGTCTCTAAGGAATTACAAGCTATTAAATTCTGCCAGATTAAATACAATGAAATACACCATCAAAGCTTAAGATAGCGTCATTGGTGCACGCTCAACTGAACTAAGAGAGAAAATAATGAGACAAGTACCTTATGTTCCTTTGAAGATTTCCAAACAGTTGGCTTATAGACTAAATATAGCTGCTGCACAACAAACAGAGATAGTAGTAGGAAATTGAGCGGTTCTGGCACACCCCCCACCCTATCAATTTTTGAACATTTCGCCAAAAATTAGTATAAGATACTATTATGCGTCCACCAAAAATTGGGGGGTGGTCAAATTTCAAACTAATTTGTATATTAAGTCACGCCCCCTCGACCAGTCAATCATTTGGGTGAAAATTAGGCTGGGGATTTCCTCAAACCATGCATGCCTAAACATGCCTGGTGATGGTGATGATGTCGCAACCTAATTTGCATATTATTCCCATGACTGCACAAAAAATTTCAATGATATATAAGTAAGAAACAAAATGTATAAAAATGGTCAAAAAAACCAAAACAACGCCTTTGGGCCAAAAATGGACTTACAGAACAAAAACGAAACTCTAAAAATTGATTCACCTAATAATTTGCCAAAGTTAAATAAAACCATGTCTAATACAAACCAAAACCAAACACAACCAAAAATGAACTTACAGAACAAAAACGAAACTTTAAAAATGATTTGCTGAATAATTTACCTTTGCCAAATAAAGCAATGTCAAATACAAAACAAAACCAAAAACAGCCAAAAACAGACTTACAGAACAAAAACGAACTTTAAAATTTGATTCGCCAAATAATTTACCTTTGTTAAATAAAGCAAGTCCAATACAAACGAAATAAAAAACAACATATAATAAAAGAGACAATGAGCAACGACACAACAGAAAAGAACAAGAAATAATATCAAATATTTTAAGATGCATTTGGTAATGGGCACATAGGCTACATGATTCCAAATATAGGACACAAAAACGTGTTGCTCATAGTAAGAAAGGTTCATCATCAAATCAAGAAATATTATCTAAAATGGAAGAGAAATTAAAACAGCCTATAAGTGATCCAGATCAATACATAGCCGACAAAGACATACCAAGGAAATATATTAAGAGAGAAGGATCTTATGAATATGTATAAGTTCAATAAACTTATGCAAAAATTGAAAGGTGAGTCGACTAGAAAAAGATATAAACCACTTGAATATATACAATCAGAATATCCACAACAACAACAACAACAACAATTTATTCATCCATTAGACCAGAATTTAGAAGACTTTTCTGGACTACCAGAATCTCAAGCCAACAAAATATGTGAAACCAAAACAGAAATCGAAACCAAGGCCTAGAGCTTTTATGAAGCGAAAATTAATTGAATGGTATGATTGCTTAGTTGATAATGTTCCAGAAAATATAAAAACTAAAGTATCCGATTCATATACCAAAATGAAAAATAAGATTATGAGTCTATGCAACAAACCAGTAACCAAAGTCAAACTTGAAAAAGAAGCATTGAAAGGAATACTAAGAACTTATACACTTGATGGTGAACCTACTTACGATCCAGAGTCTTGGCAAAGACCAGGGTTTAGAATGACGTCATAAAATTATTAACACCCTGATACTGCGGATTTAGGTTGAGTGTTTCGGGGCGTCCACTTCCGTTGATTGTTTGGCCAATGAAATCATTGCGTTGTTAGGGACAAAATTCAAAGTTGCCAAGCACACGGGTTTTCAACAATCACAAAAATAAGTATGTGGACTGTTAGTAGTACTGGTCGAAATTATATAAAAGGCAAAGCTTTGTCGTCAGATTTAAGAACTCTTATTATTGATAAAATAATGAGTAAAGACGGGAATGCGGCAACTGGTAGATTCAACAGCACTTACACAGACATCGGCCGCTCCGTTGGAGTTAGTCGAGTTGTTGTGGCAAAAGTTTGGAAAAAGTTTTGCTCGGTTCGTTCATTTTCTCCTGAAAAACATTCTGGCGGAAATCCTAGTCATCTATCATACGGTGATCTTTGCCTGATTGAAGCGTTAAAACGAGAGAAACCCTCAATTTCTTATGACGAAATATTGGAGAAATTGTATGAATTTGGAGATTTACCATTTGGAAATGTTTCGAAAAGCGCGTTATCCAACGCAGTTCGTCGGCGACTCCCAAGTGGACAATTTACCTTGAAGAAAATTGGCGGTATCGCACAGGAACGATTTACCGTGCAAAATATGGCGTACACCCAGTTATATCTAGATTACCTCTACCAAAAAGATCCGTACGATGTCAAATTTTTTGATGAATGTGGGCTTAAACTACCTTCTGCGTCCAGACGAAACTACGGACATGCCCTGAGAGGTGAAAGAGCTCTTGAGTTGGAGCGATACGCAGAAACCCCGAATATAACGGTAAACTTGATGGCTTCCTTGGCAGGCGTTTGCTATGCAAACACCGTGGATGGACCCGCTGACACCGTAGACTTTCTACGATTCTTTGACGAAGCGTACA
The DNA here is from genome assembly GCA_025434845.1 of Phenganax subtilis. Lineage (NCBI taxonomy): Eukaryota > Metazoa > Cnidaria > Anthozoa > Malacalcyonacea > Clavulariidae > Phenganax > Phenganax subtilis. Next base: position 1,736 of record JAOBYK010127793.1, on the reverse strand, counting down.
ACTCTGTGGACCCTGCGACAAACCAACCTTGTCTGGAACCTGGGAATATAATTGTGATGGATAACTGTCCCACGCATCATAATGAGGGTGGGCGCATTCTGGGTGAATTTTTGCAAGATCTCAATATCGAATTGGTATACATGCCTGCCTACTCCCCAGATTTAAATCCAGTTGAATATGTATTTGGAAAACTACGTACTTTGATGAAGTATCAGTTTGTTCATATCACCAATGAAAACTTGAAAGAATCGCTATACACTGCAATTGACGGCATTTCAGCTGGGGATATGGCTGGATTTTATAAAGTTACTGGGTATATGAACATTTAGATCGTATTGTGAATCGTACCACGTCACGTATATGTCAATAATATACTACTTAAGTCTATTTTTGGTAATCTGTTTTGGTAAAGATAAGTGCTGGATAATAATAAGTTCTGAAAATTACAGTTTATTATAACCAGGAAAACTCAACAAAGTGTGTACTTTATTTTAAAAGGTACTTATGACTCAAAATTTTTTTATTAATAACGACGCAAGCGAATATAAAAGAGATCAAAATTCCCTGTTTGTTCTAATTGAGCACAGAGTAGCAGAAACTATCTTGCCAAAACCAAAACATTGCCAGACAGAAAACTCCCACGCCAACATCAACGTGGAGTATGTACATTATTTCACTACACAAACGAATGTGTTAACTTAAGTAAACTGTTACAAATGTTTATAAAAATGTACCGGTACTATTTAAGGAAAGTAATGCTGAAGCAGCATTTACTGCATCATCCAAATCGTCCACGTTTTTTTCTGAAACCTCTTCGTCTTCGCAAACTTCGCTGTTGCATCGATATTCCATTTCTTCATGTTGTAGTTTTATCGCTAATCTAAAGTCATCTTCCTCTTGATCGTTTCCAAATGTTGGAGAGTGAGGAGGAAATAACTCCTTTGATCTTTTACTTCTTGTCGTAGGGAATTGTATATTAAACTCTTCCTCCAATAATCTCTTTTGTGGCAATACTCTACTTCCGCTGCTTGATAGGGCTTCCCTCTGCTTGTCACAATCATCGTCAGATTCCGTTTGACTTACCATCTCGCGAAGAAGGGGCAAAATACTCTCACGCGTTGGCAGTGAACCTCTCAGTTTTCCCTCCAATCGAACAACATCTTTATTTAACTTTGCCCAGTTTCTAAGGCCGTGCGACATATATCTTTGTGGAAACTCTTTAGTAATAATGTTCTCTATTCGTTTGGGATGGTTATTATTTACCTTCTGCATCACAAGCTTTGCGTGTTCCACATCCTTTCTAGCTTTCGATAATTTAGCTGAAATGCTTTTGACGCTTTTTTCCATCCTGGACCTTTCGACTTTTTGATCAGCATGTTTTGCCAAAATCCCGCATGAAAATGCAGACTTGCATGGACTGAACGAACAATTCCTTCTTGTATGTCCCAACTTTAGGTGGCATTTTCCGCATGCTGATAGAGGACCACAATTTTCTTCACATGCCTGACGTATTTTCGCATCAAACGTTGTAAGATTAGAACGGTTTAACACGAGTTCATCGTTCATGCGGTTTAATTCTTTATCTTGTTTACGTGCGTATCTTTCTAACGGAAGATGCACGACTGCACCGTTCGATGGCGCAGGTTCTATCAATGACCTACTTGTTAACACACGGGATGGCAGATCACTTGAAATTGTCAATGGAAATGCATTCCTTTGTTCAACTGGAAAATTGT